>VZSV01000226.1:592251-646220 GCA_013398735.1 Nothocercus julius | reverse complement strand
CTTTTGTCTGTTCTACAAAAGGACTCCAGACCTTTCTCTCTGCTTTTTCTTTTTAAACACTGTAACTCCCAAATTATTCTTTGTGAAGGATTCAAACACCTTTCCCAGCCCTCCGTCTTGCTTGACCATATGGATGCACCAGGATGGTAGGACTGCTGTGATGACCTGGGGGATGCAGAAGCAGAACTCCCACCCCATGAACCACGAGGCTGGGGTGGGCCTTAACCTCTGGCAAACCTGAAAGCAAACAAAAGAAAAGGAAGATTGTGGAGTTTCACCATAGTAGTAATATCCACATCTTACTACCAGCTTCCTTAGAGGCCGTTTCTTTATCATGGGCTTTTCCATCATATTTCCATACTGTATTGTGCTCACTGGGCTGAAGTCTCATCCAGTGCATCTGCCTAGCTTTGTAAAGACAGATTACCTCTGCAGCTTGAGCAATCTCTTGAATTTAGAAGGCAATTATTTTGATATGTAAATGAAACGATGGGAGGAAAAAGGTATCAGTTTTGAAATGCAATCAAGGCCAAAGATAAAAAAGGTTTCTCATTTGCTCGCCTATAATTGTTTTTTAAATGATGACCTTGGCATGGGATACGTGGCTGTTTCCCTAGCTGAGTGCCAGTAAAGCTACTTGTACCATTACCCCTGAAGCAGGGAGGAAGGTCAAGTAATTCTCTTCTGCAATGGTTTAAAAAAAAGGAAAAGGTAAAATATCTATTGAGTGCACTTAATGGCTTGACAGATTATTAATGAGATACGGAGCTTTTCAAATCTAACGCCCTAGGTTAAAATCCAAGCCCTGCCAGCAGCTGGAGAAAGCCCAAAGGGAAATGAGTTTATCTTCTGGGCCCAGGTTCTGCAAGATGAAAAGTCACCCAACAGCTGGTTTTAATTAGCCCTTGTGTCGGCCCTGTGAAAGACCAGAGCCAAAATGGGCCAGAGAGAAGCGACCTAAGACGATGGTGCAAGTTCTGGCACGCTGCCACTTGTGTCGCCCTGCTGCTCTTCAGAGGACATCCCATCCTGGAGGTTCTGGCTGAAGGCAAGGGCTTGATCAACCTTTAAGTGTTCCAGTTGCTGTCCAAGCACAGAGCACATGGTGAGCAAAACCCATGTTTTCAGGAGACTGGGAAAGGGTGAAAAGAGAAACACCTGCACAGCATGGAAATTATCCATGCTGGCTGCCCAGCAGGCTGACGGAAAAGTCAGAGAAAGGATCAGGTATGTTGAAGTCCGGCTTGACCTTCTCCTCCTATCCTCCGTACTTAACTTCTCATCACATCCAGTGTTGTGCTGGCATCAGCTTTTGCTTTCCAACTTTCACCAGCTGCAAAACTGCCTGAAAATTACTGCAAGGTGCTGTTGCTGCTTCAGTTGGCAAATGCTACTCTCACTGTCTGGGATAGCCTGGGGATTGCCCTGAGCTGCGTTTCCCAGCAATGACTCCGTTGTCACCTAAAACCCAATTATGATAATAAAGAAAATTCGATATCCTACATGGAGTTTCTTTTGTCAGGGATGCTTAATCACTCCCTTTGGGCTCAGGCCAGCCTCCAGATCCCATCTGGAGAAGCTGGGAAAAGAACAGGATGATGGCAAGATTCCCTAGAGGGCTCCAGTGGGGTTTCATCCATGCCTGCCTGTCCTCTTGTGGTCCCACTGTGCCCTCCTTTCTGCAGATCCTGTGGACTGTCACATTGCTAGAAGAAATGACAATAGACCTTGATGCAAGGCCCTGTTCTCTGAGACGTCCTGGAAAGGAGAAGGAGCCAAAGTGACCCCAATCGCTCTGGGAGAAGGAGGAGTAATCGTTACCTCCATCTATACCTTGCTGCCAAAGGCATAATAACGTCATCCAGCCTGCAGAAATTAAGCCCAGGTTTTAGGAAGTCCAGGAATTCGTTTTGAAATCGTGATGCTTAATAGCATTTGGAGGTTCTTTTTTTTGACCTTTATTTTCTGGAGTTTTATGCAGCCGGTGCTTCATCCTCCTTAGATTCAGCCTTGCAGAAGTGAAGTATCTTCCTTAGCCTTTTATAGACTGCAAAAAGAAACAAACGGCAGTTGAGCCATCCATCTTAGAAACACGGCCCGTCTTGGAGGGGAATGAAGGTAGATAGGGGTCTGCCAACCACATTCAACTGGATGTTTAACATTTAAAATGAATCCTACCCTGACATTGTTCTTCTATTATTATTACTTTAGTTCAAAAAGTGTCTTGTGCTGGAGAGAAGTTTTCTTCGGAGTTCTTTTCAAATCTGGCAGAGATGTTAGATAACTTCTAGGGGAACGTGTCTATTTATACATGGCACTGCAGCAGTGAAATAGAAGGTGATGCAGCAGCAAAAGATAAACTTTGGTATTTTCTTACTTAATTCTGTTTGCCCCAGGTACATGCAAGTTTTAGCATCACGTCATTAAGAGATATTAACAGAAGCTAGAAAGGCTCCTGGAGTTGTTAGGGGCTTTTCATCCTTGTCTCTCTACAGAGATCCTGGTCTTGTCCAGACTAAAAGTGCAGCTCTTCGGTCAGTGTTTTGTGTTCCTAGGTTTTGCCCTAGGTCCTTAGAGCATAAATAAATAAATGGAAATAAAATAAAATAAAATAAAATAAAATAAAATAAAATAAAATAAAATAAAATAAATTATTGGTCTTCCGGAAAAACCCTTGGGGAGCCCAAGCGAATGAGTCCAAGGGTAGGTGGAGCATGGGGCCAGCTCCTAGAATGCAGCCCTGCACAGCTCTGCACAGCCTGGGTGAGATGCCAGGGAGCTGGAGCTGAAAGCTGAATTTTTCATTTAGCGGCTTTAAAAGCAAATGGGATTCAGGAGTTAGATCCAAGGTAGCAGAGAGCTATCCAACCCTGAAGAAAGACACAAGGCACAGTTAGCACTGTAATAATGTTTTAAAAAAGAAAAGGAAAAAAAGCCCTAGAAGAAAAAAAATAAAAAAGCAATTTTTTTGACTCGGGATGGAAGGGGAGTGGCTTTCTTTGCCTCTGTCCATGCAGCCAGGTGTAGCTCCCAGCACAGGCGCTGCTGCAAGCCCGGCACCATCATCCATCCACCAGCAGCAGCTCTTCGCTTGCCTGCTCTGCCTCCTCAGCAGCCTCCCGCTGTGTCGCTTGCAGTGATTAATATCCAAACCTGGAGGTTTGCAGGGAACTTCTCCTGTAACGGAAAACACGACCTGTGAGATGCAGCCAGGTTACAGTGCATAAAAAAAGTGCTGGACCTGCCTTCACACATCCAAACCCAGCTTATAGCCCCAGACTCATCTATGGATTGACCAGCCAAGGAGATGCTTTTTCATCATTTTTTTAGTTTTCATTTTTAGTTGCTTTTTCATGCTACTTTGGCAGCATTTTGGGAGGGCAAAGGGTTTGGTTACCAAAATTCCTGAGAACCTGGAAGGAATGACAAGCCAGGAGAGCATCAGGTGGCCTTGGAGGCAGTTGCGGCGCTTGCAGAGTGACAAGGCTGGTCCTTGTCATCTACACCAAAAATGAAGTCTTCATTAGAAACCCAGCTTGGCTGTAAATTAGAATACGTATTTTGAAAATATGTTGGCTAACGGAGTCCATTGGATGTGAGTTTCAAGATGCCTTGTTGATCCCACCCAGAAAGTGTTATTAATGCCTATACATTTTACTCCATTTATTGTTTTTTCCCCCAGCTAGAACTCTGTGCTGATCAGGAATATTCAGAAATTCATCTCACAAAGAGCAGTGTCACTTCGGCTCTTTATAAATACGGCGCTGGCACAGAATGCCATTCAGCAAATTAATTCCTTTTTTTAGGTTGCTTCTCCCTTCCCCTCTCCCCCTTTTTCTCCCCCCACGCCCTTTTTCTTTATACTTCCAACTCCAAAACACGAAGTTTCTATTTTGGTCTGCGCGGGGACGTGCGGAGAGCGCCAGACGTTGGCGATGCAGTAGATGGCACTGCTTCCTTCCTTCCCCATCAGGACAGTTTTTGCCTTACTCCAAGTGCTCCATCTCGTTGGATGCAGGAGACAGACCCTAAGACAGGCTCAGGTACTCACTGGGCATCCCCACTGCAAAATCAAGGTGCAAAATCAATGCTACAACCTGTACCTGACGAGACTCATCTTGTCCTGTCTCAGAGAGTCCATCCTGCGGTTTCAATTAGTGACAAGTGGCCTTTGAAGGAGGTACCATGTGCTCTGGGTTGCTGTGAGCAGCCCCTCGCATGGGGGCAGCTGCAGGGAACTGCACAGACAAGCAGAATTTTAGCACCCTTACATAATCGAAAGGAATTAATGAAATAAATGCACAAAAATAACCTGGCCAAAAAAACATAACTGCCAGCATATAACTTAATTTCCTGCCGCTCTCTCAAATCTGCTACAACGCAAAACCCTAGTCTTTATTCTGCTTCTTACCTTGTGAGAAAAAATAGCTTCAGATACTGGGGAAGGAGAAAATTTAACCCTTCAGGCTCCGACCATTCTCCATGTTGGAGTTACAGCTTTGTTCTCTAAAGTTTTAAATACCTGCAAAGCAGAAAGGACTAATGAGAAGAGCCCAGTAAGAGGAGCCACAGCGTGGGACTCTTCCGTGCCAGGCACTGTGTCCCCAGCACCGGGTCGTCCCGTGCCACCCTGCCAAGCGCAGCTTTAATGGGACTCATTTCCCAATCCTTGGAGAGGCTGAACATCTCCAGCACAGGAGCAGGTATCCTGCAGATCCCGGGATCTCATCTCCCATCCTGCTCACCAGAAAGCTCCTTCCAAACGTGGCCCAATCACCTTTCTTGCTGAGGATTTGGACCTTAATGAAGTGAAAAACGGTGTCCTCAAAGCCCACGGTGACAAGAGGCCACATATTGTAATCAGGAAAACAGAGCTCGCTCCAGACGCGAGAGCATGGCAGATGAGGTTAGTGTTCCTAATAAAAAAATCTAATTCCCCTAATCTGTATCAAACACTAAAAGCTACATGCTACCAATTATTTTCCTCTAGTTTTAATTTACAACAATCAGTTATAATGGATGAAATTAATTCTTAGTTTAATTTCATTGGCTCTGTTCTCAGAATCCTCTCTCCTTTTTTTCCCCCTCCCTGCATTTCCTCTTTTCCCAATGCTGGAAATTAGCTGCATCCAGCTCCAGTGCAGCTAGTTAAGATGGAACATTGGCTCTAATTGTTTCCTAATCATGCCAGCCTTTTGGTGTAATTCATTATTTGCTGCAGCTTCAGAGTGGGTTTTTAGCCTCATTAGCTTTGTTTGCCCTTTTGCCCGTTTTATTCTTTCTTTCTTTCTGTCTTTCTGTCTTTTTCTCCCTGTCACAGAATGCAACTGGAAGGGAATATTTGGAGGCCGTTGGGCAGACCAAATACCATTCCTCTGCCCCGCTTTCCCAGCAAAGTAACGTGGGCAGACTTCTTGCCACGCTGCTAAGGGACGTGCGCCCTTTCTGATCTGCACGATACATTCAGGGCAGCGGGGACCAGAAGCTGCTTTACTCTTGAATGCTCCCAGAGTTAAACGGATCACGTGCAGGCTGCTTTGCTTTGCTTTATGTGACCGAGATTATTTCTCTTTGGGAAAGCCCCAAAGATTGCTATCAAGCTCCATACCAGTGCTGTGCAGCTCGCGCTCCAGCGGGATCTTTGCTTGGTGTCTGGTGCTTCCAAAGACAGTGGGAATAGCTGGGACCTCTGCTTCGTTATTTCCTAGAATAAAATGCCAGGTGGTTTTCACCAGAGCATCCTGCATTGCTTCAGGATCTTCTGCAGGACATCTGCAGGCTGGAGCCAGGCTCTTTCCCACTTCTCAGTGGCTTGCTGGGACGTGCCTGCTCTCCTGGGACTTCACAGATCTTTTAGCCTTTTTTCCCTCACTCTTTTTTTCCCTCTGAACCAAGATCTTAGTTTATAGCATGGAAAGAAACCTTGGAAATCATCCTGTGGCTGCGCTGAGCCATGTACGCAGACGAATGGTTAACAGGGACAAAGCCGACGTAATTATGGAGTTGTAAGAGGTTTATTTATGCACCTCACATTAAAGTGATACCACACCATTAAATCTTTGTGCCATTAGCTGTGCGGGATGGAGAGAGGAGTGTGCAAGTGAGGCAATCAGGAGAAAACTTCCTCATTAGTCTCTTAAGAGCAGCCGAAGGCACAAGGAGAGGAACAGGCACCATGTTTTGGGCCCCTCAGCATCAGTCACCTTGGCACCCTAGAGTGCAATGAAGGTGTCCGAGGGTCACTGCATTGCTGTCCTGTCATGTCTCATGTCTCTGGTTTCCCAGCACTTTAGGGGTGTTTTTCGGATGGAATTTTTTTGTTGAGAGGGAGTGAAAAGTGCAGGTGGTTTTTTGTTGTCTCTATCCTGCACACAGCAAAGGAAAGCATCCCCAGTCCTAGAGGAGCTGCTTCAAGGCAGCGTTTCCTAAACAGCAGGAGCTACCTCTGAAATGTGAATTAATCTGTTGGTTTGAAGTTATGTTCCAGTGTATCAAAGCTGTGCATGGATGAGAAGGACCTATTTACGTATGTATTTATTTCCTGCTCCCCATCAGTAAGACATTTTATTTAACTCAAGGCAGGCGGCTTTTGATTTTTCTGTTTGTGCTCTCAAAACGCTCTCATGGTTTATCCTTCCTTAAATTTTCTGCATTTTTTTCCAAACTGTCATAAAACTAGAAAGCGAGTATCAGCTCCGGGCTCACCAGAGCTTACCTGGAGATTTTCACTTCTGTTGAAGGGCTCTTCATTTGTTCTCCTGAAATTAGTACCAGAATATATTTTTATTTATTCAAAAGATGAGCTGTGTCAGGCCTTGGAGGGGCTCCCGTCTGGGCTCTCTCTCAGGTGGTTCGGGGTTTCTGCCCCAACAGATAACCCAGCGTTGGAGTTACCTGTTGCCTGGCTTCGTAGAGAAAATCTGGCATCAGAACTACCTAGCAAACCCCAAACTGTCCTGGAGCAAGAGCAGGTTGCAAAGATACCTAACAGGCAGTGCAGTCCTGCTGCAAGCTAAGGAGATGCTGGTGTCACCCATCATTGGGTTTGCTTTTCCTTCCTCCATGGAGTTCATGATGCGTGTCCAGAGGAGAGCAGCCTGTGTATTCACAATAAAAGAGAGAAAAAACAGGGTTGTCGTGCACCTCCAATAAACACAGTATCTGGCACGGAATTCACGGGGGGATTACGTGGAATCAGCATATACATTTCTCAACGTGGCTTCCCTCGACAGAAGGACACTAATCGCACTCGCAGAGATCAAAGCCTTTAATCAACGCTTAAGGATCTTAAGTTTGTTCCACTTTATGCAGTGAAAATAACGACACTGTGTCTTACATTAAATCAAGGGAGTGGCAGATGCCCCAGAAAAAGCTGCAGTGTTCCCTCGTCCAGACGAAGTCACAGCCTTTGGTGCTTGGCCAGAAGTGCCTTCCAACCCATGGGAAAAGAGGGATGGAAAGACAAGCTTGAGCTCAATCTCCCCTAAGCAGATCAAACGCGACTCATGATGTGCGATGGGCACATTCAACAGAGAGATTTGCAGTGATTTGATGGAGTAAAACCTTATTTTTTTCATTTTTTTCCTCTAGAAAAGGCTGCATTGCTGATTTAGCAAACTTATCCCTCCTCTGTTAAGCAGTCTGTATTTGCAGCAAGTTTGGAAATTAAACTTTCAGGTTTTCTAGTTAAAAGCAATTCTGCTTGGAGAGGACTCCTTCTCTAATGATCATGTTAAAAAAAAGGCTCATGTTGGAAGTAAAACTTTTGTTGGATCTGCAATTACCTCTCTTTTTTTTTTTCTTCCAAGAAAAAGTTAAAAACAAGCAAAAAGAGTGGCTGAAATGTAAGCTTTTCTTTCTTGTCTTAAATCTTGTGTCATTACCAAAAGAGACTTGAAACCAGCCAGTCAAGCAACTCATTGCTTTCTCCTGTGCTGAAGGACAGATCCTGCCCATGTAGTGAGACAGCGGTTCCAGGAAGGGGAGGAGGAATTTTCAAACCTTCTCTTGCCTTGCAAAATGGGAGAAAACCTCCATCGCCAGGAGAAGGGGCTCAAGACAGATGGTTACAGCCCCCCAAAATAGATAAATCCTCTCTGATGGGGAGACGAGCAGTCAGGATTGCAAGAGTCAGCGTCAGCTCAGGCTTCCAAAGCTGCTTTGCGGAGCGGTGCAGGCAGCTGTTTGCCTGCTAAGCATCGCCGGGATGCTCAGCCCATTGGCAAAGCAGCCACGTCCTGCAGAGTTGCCCAGCCAGGAGCCTGCGATTCCCCCCCTCCGGTTCCAGATTCCCCTGTGATTCTCCACAGGACTTTTGGCTGTGAAATCCCCTCTAAGCTCTCAGAAAGGTTCCCTCATCCATGACTACTCCATCATCTTCTCCATGTTTTCACACTTGTTTCCTTTCTTGGTCTCTTAGGTGCAAGGGTTTGCCAGGATGGCGTCCGTTCAGGACACCTTGAATAAGTGTCAAATACCGCAGGTGCTTTTGGCTGAGCTTTGAGTTCATGGCCTGAATCCTTCCACCTCACTATCAAGCTGCCTTCTGAGGCAGGGGACTGGGGAGTCAAAACGCAGGGTTCTTTAGGAAGGCAAAGCTAATCCTCCTGCCGTGAGGACATTGCTATTCCAGGTCTGCAGAAGTTTGCAAATTCATTGAATTTCAGATTTTCAAAGCCACATACTAAGAGGAAGATTCCAGTTTCTGAACAAAATTTTTAGTTTGTCGAGGTTTTGTCTCCCCAATAGCAAAACCATCGCCGAGCTCATGCCTGCTCCCGAACTGAGCAGGCAGCTCTTGCTTCAACATACACCTAAATGCCATCCCTCTCCCTGGCAAGTAGCTGAACACGCGTTGGAGCCCATAGCAGGGAGGGGATGGGGTGGTTGCCTTCTGCCACGTTGCCTCATTGTCACTTTTGTCAGAAAGTGACCTTGGCAGGTGCCGAGTGTCTGGCAGTGCTAAAAATACCAGCTATTGCTGTCGGTGAGGCTGCAAAACCAGGGGGCACCCGTGAGGACACGGAACCTGCCAGAGAGATGAGTCTCTCCAAAATCTCTCCTCTCTTCCAGGCAAGGTAGTGTCTCTGTTCAGCTCTGCAGCAACACAGTGTCTTTGAGCAAGGATATGTTTTGGGCTGAAAATTCTGTTTTGGGGGAGAAAATCCTGATGTCCTGATTTCAGGCAGCGAATTGCACAGAAACCAGGGAAGAGGGGATGGGTGGGACGGATAGATAGACAGACAGCGAGCAAGGATGGCAGGAATCCTGAAGGGCAAGAACAGCCTTGAAGACACAAGATGGCCCAGGCAGCTCTGCAGTAGCGCTGGCAGAGGCTTTAGCAGGCTCCTGCGTCTTGGACGTGTTTTCACACTGACTTTTCCCATTCTGCTCATGTTTCTTTCTATTTCTACCCCTGGATCATGGCCAGACTGGAAAAAAACAAGAAGGAGAGATGGAAAACTTAGTGCTTTTCAATTAAACAAGAAGCACTTTGCCATTGTGAGTGAGCTTATTTAGACATTAAATCAAAATCAAATGCTTGCGCTATCAGTGCTACTTACAGTCTGATAATTAATGATGGTTTTCCCCAGCGAAAATGCGCCCGTGTTCTGTCAGCCCCACTGTACATCTTTGATCGAAAGCTTTTTAAGTGGTTTCAGAAGCTGGATCTGTAAAATAAAAATAACACGTAGTGGTAATTCTCTCCCCAAGAAATAAATAATAAAGGCTTGTAGCATTTAAGTGTTGGATGTCAGCTCATCAACAATTTCAGCATCATTGCATGATGCTGAGCTGAGAAATGGGAGTCTGAAGGGCTTGCTTTGCAGCTAGCTGAAAACTCTTTTACATCCCTTTGGCAGCATGAAGGAGTCTTCAGGCGGATGTAGATTATTTTTGCCTTGGTGTAAGGACCTTTTGCGTAAGACAGATTGCACAATGGCATCATAGCGCTGATGAAAATCAAGGTCAGCTCTTTGGACGGAGGTTCAGACTATCCCAATCACCTCCTCCCTTGTATTGCAAGAGGATAAAAGCAAAAAGGGAGGCAGGGTCGTATGCATCAAGTGGGTCTTGGTGAAGCACAAGGCCCCAGACTCCTCCTGCACTGAGGCTCTCAGCAGCTGGAAGGGAACCTGGGCACCTCTGGTTCTGGAAAGGTGACATGTCACTGCTGGGAGAAGTCACCTGCCTCAACAAGGGCTGCAGAGGGATGTCCTGATGCTCCCGAGCAACACGTGCTCCTCTCTCCATTTCCAGCCATGGGTATGAGACTCGCCTCCCTTGCCCTTCCCTCTTCCAACCTGCCTGCTGGAAGGATTCTTCACTTCTCCCATCAACGAGCTCAGTGGAGCAGACAGCTGCCAAGTGCAATAATTAGCCTCACCTCACCCAGCTTCACGCTGCCAGCTGCTGGGACAATTAAACTACATTATTACTTTCTAAATTGAGAAATTCTTCCCATCCTCCTTGTGCCCTCCTCCTTCTTCTTCCAGCTCCCCCACACATGCTGTGTAGCTTATGCCAAAGCAACTTCAGCACTTTGCAGCTCTTGGGCAGGGAGGGTTTTGAGCTCAGCCAAGACCTGTCCTTTCAGCATCACGATACAGGGGGAGAGGAGAGAAGGAGGCAGGTGCTGGAGCAGTGCCTGAACACTGAGCCTTCAACACTTCTTGCATCTCCTCTCTCCTGTTATCACAGTCTTCTGAACAGGGCTGGTTGAAAGGACAGAAGTTAATGGACTGACTGCTGCAAGGCTAAGACACTGCTCATACCTCCTCTTCTGCCTGTTTCCATCTCCAGCCTCATCCCTGTTTCGAGGATGTTGTTCCCATCAGCATTTTTGGAGGAAGGTACAGTTAGTTCACTCTACTGGCACCGCTCTTCTCTTACTCCTTTAAGACAAAAAGGGCCAGAGTAGCATGAAACTGTAGCTCTTTGCTGTTTTGGTTCATCCAGACTGAAAATTTAGGCAGAGCTCCCATAGCAAATGGTCATGCAGAAAATGAAGGCAGCAGCTTCTTCAAAGAGTTGGTGAAAGCTGAGCCCAGGCAGCCATGGGAGCATAGAGACCTTCAACCTTAGTGAATAAACAGGACTAGAAACTGAAGTTACCTTAAAGCAAAAACATGGTCTCCACCTTCTTTGGCTACCGGCATCCAAATGGCAGAAAAGCATAATTTCAATTGCATGTTTCAACAATTGCATGTTTCAGTTTGCAGCCAGAGAAAAATCTGCCATCCGTTAAGAATAGTTTCATTTTATTCATGTGATGGAGGTTCCTTTTGGAGATGCTGGACATGCTTTATCCTGTCTCATCTGCAACAGAGGAGCACGGGCGTGCTGGAGTTAGTTATTAAAAAGAAAGAGGAGTCTTACTTGGCAGGAATCACATCTCATGCTGAAAAAAACACAAGACATATAGCTAGTGTAAGGAGCCCATTAAGGGACTATTGTTCTACTTTCTACAGTTAGATTTGTTGTCCATTTATTTTTCCTGATTCAAATCCAATTGAAATCATAGAAAATCATTAGAGAAGTGCATTTGAATAATCTGAGGAAGATCATGGCATGACTGACTCTGCCATGGTTTCGCAGAGAGCATGAGAACATTTCTGGGAGAACTAAGCAATACACTTTCCAGAAATGACAGCTTGGATGCTCCTCACTCCTTGTCCTCTGCGTGTAATTTATGTAGTCATTGAATCTGGTATCTGCAGTGTATGAATTCTTTGCAGTGGGGGTTGTCTGGTGCAACTGCAAGACCAGTTCTGGGTTTGAATTTGTCATCCAGGGGATGGTAATCATGGTAATTAACAGTATTGGTAGATTATACTCTGGCTGGCAATAAGATTTTACACAGTGCATCTTTCACAAAACGATTTCTATTATTTTAAGCAGATAAAAACTGACATAGGTTCAGAAGGACGTGGAAAATCAATAAGCAATAAAACTTAGCGTGAAAACAAATAAATTATCTCAGTCAGAAGAAAGAACTGAGAGACCGTCAAGCTAGTTAAACAAATGAAGTCAGATGTCACTCCAGAAGATGAGTTAAGGGAGGGATGCCAGGCACCACATCAAAATATTTTCTCAAGGTAGATACCC
Organism: Nothocercus julius; assembly: GCA_013398735.1. NCBI lineage: Eukaryota > Metazoa > Chordata > Aves > Tinamiformes > Tinamidae > Nothocercus > Nothocercus julius. The sequence goes on along the minus strand of VZSV01000226.1, from coordinate 634,112 downwards.
TCTAAAAATCCCCATCTTCCTAGAAGCTGTTTTCCTTTGCATTGCTCTTCCTTAGTGAATTTGAAGGTGGCTAAAAATTTGCCTTCAGGCCCTGGGCATACTCAGGTCCTCTACAGAAAGTGGCTTGGCAAAGAGAAGCCCCAGACACAGGGCCGTCACCTTTGCCTGATTCAAGTGTCAAACAGTAAACTGAAGTTCACCCCACCAAACCTTGCAGAGAGTTGGGTTCAAGGCCAAGATGCCGCTGGCAGTGTGTGTGGAGCCCATCTCCCGTGATCGCTGGAGCATCTTCCACAAAGGTCAAGTGCAGCAGCTTTGCATGGCAGGATACCAGGAACAGGCTGCCCAGGGAAGTGGTGCAGCCACCGTCCCTGGCAGCATTCAAGAAACGTGTAGATGTGGCACACAGGGACACGGTTTAACTGGTAGGGTGTTGAAGGGTTTACAGTTGGACTCGATCACCGTGAAAGTCTTCCCAGCCATAATGATTCTATGGGCTTGGAGCAGCTCACTCTGCCTACGCCTGGAATGGGAAGCTAACTTCTACAAGTGTTTAACTAATTAAAATGCACTAGAACAATTGCGATCGAGTGGCTGGCCATAACCTTCAACTGGGGCTTAATTAGTACATAAACCTTGCTTTACGCCTTGTGCAAAGGAGTGAATTTAATTTGCTTGGAATTATCTGTTCATCCTGCCAAGAAGGGTAAGGCTGGTTCTCTCCGCTAAAGCTCCCTCTCCACACACGACTGGCCTGGGACCGTTCATTTGTATCTTACAGGGCACTAAATAAGTGTAAGACTGATGATGTTTAAGTCCATACTGACTTGGGCTAGGGGAGCTGGGGCTGAATCGTGGCATGAGTTGCTGCTATATGGAAAGCCAGGCTCAACTAATTTGCAGCAACATAAAGAATAAAGTTTTATTGATCAAAATCTTTTTTTTTCTTTTTTTATCCAGATTAATCATTGTAGTATATCAAATGTTGGGTTCAACTGGCTTTATGTGAGCTAGTCTACAGACATTAATTGTGTGGAGAGGAAAGAAGTAATGCCTGGTAAAAACCCAGCTGAGGGCTTTGAAGCAGAGCCGGTGGGACATTGCACTCAGTGACTACTGCAAAAATATTCTTGGGTTGACTTGAGGTTAAATTTGTTTTCTCCCATTTTTGTTTAGCAGAAAGAAACTGAAAAAGAAATCATTCCGACTTGAACAGAACATTTGCTTCACTGGGGGGAGGTTCTGAAGTCTTTGCTGTTCAATTGTCTAGAAAGAAATTTAATAATAAAATCCCATTTTGAAACAAAACATCAAAATGTTTCAATGTGGGAATTTGAAGTAGAAGAGGAGAATCCGCAGCCTTAAGTGAACAAGCTCAGTGGCAGCTCACAACATATTGACCTGAACCAGGGTTTTTCAGCACAAAAAGTGTTTATCAATCACAGCAGCGTTTGGAGGAGGTGACCTCAAGTCCTTGCCTGTCACAGTCTCCTTGGTGGACCTTGGGCGCATCACCTTGCCCTTAGACCTCAACGAAGGACCAGTTTTTCACAAGCTGGTAATCCATGCATATCATTTATGTCTAATATAAAGGTTTTATTTAGATAAATTATTTTTGATTTTGACCTTTTCATCCTTAATTGTTTCCTGTCTTTACATGTTAAGTTAAATTTTCAATCAGAAAGTCAGCTTGAACAGAAGGGCAGAGCATTTCATTAGAAAAATGTCAAAACAGGACGTTGCAGACTTCAAAACTTGGTGCACTTAAAAAAATTATAGAGGAGTCAAAATAGACCTTTTTGTCTGAAATGTTCTCGTTCCAAGAAATCAGCATTTCCCAATAGTGAGAAAAAAAAAAAAATGGGGGGAATTTCCTGGACAAACTCTAAATATTTCTGATACCTGCAGAAGCTTTTTAAATCCCTTTCACATACTTTCACTCCTACCCTCCCACACATACTGCTGAGAAATAAATCCTTTGGAAGTGGAAATCAGGCTTGAAGTAAACAGATTAGTAATGGTTATTTGGTAACACTTTATTAATTAAATGTCTTAAATACATTTAGACCTAGGCATTTAATTTAGATTTATAAGGATAATTTAGATTTATAAGAATCGTTATTATACATTAAGTACAGTAAATGCCAATTGATTTTTATAGACAATATTTACTGAGGTGTAACCACAGTGCAAAATTTAATTATCTTCATACTTAGTTAAAAGGACAGTGCCAAGGTTTCAGAGAGACGTGGGTTGAGGGCTTGCATGGTAGAAGCTGTTCTTGCTATACCCCAGTCTCAGTTCAGCCTAAAGAGGAGTTCCCTTTGTCAAGCCCCACAGCATCTGGGGTCACCTGCAAAAATGCCAAAGGAGAAGCTCAACCTGTGCTTTTCAGCAGGAAAAAAAGTGGTGTCATAAATAGCTGGTAAATGGCAATTAGTCAAAATGGCTTTCGTCATCAGTCCATCTCTTATCTTCCCTTGCTGCCTAATCTTAAAAAAAAAAAAAAAGAATGAAGGCTCTTATAGAGATGCCATAACATTAAAAAAAAAAAAAAAAAAAAAAAAAGCACACCCACGGAGGAAATGAGCGTGTTTGACCCAGATCCAACACTGATGGGGAAAAACTGGCTTCTCAGAAACTCCAGGAGACCACAGTTTCACACCTGACTTCCTTCCAGCAAGGGGCTAGTGGGAAGCATGGGAGTTCTTCTGCTTCTGCATGCAGGACTTGAACACAAGCAAAATTGTTTCCATTGCTCTCTTCAGGACCCCAAATCAGCCTGATGCAGGGACAGCGTGGGGGGAACTCTTCGACATCTCGTTCTGCAGGAGATGGTTGGACAACATCTGCTTCCTTTTCAGTTCAGGAAGGTTCATATGCCACACGCTTCACTTGAAGGCTTGAAGGAGACCAAGGCCAGACTCGCAAGCAGAGACCAATGCATCTCACCTGTGCTCGCATCTGTCCCATAAATCAGCACAGACAGTGGAGCAAGATCGTGAACATCTGGGGAACTTCCAAGGAACCAGGGCTCGATTTCCAGGCTGGAAGCACTGATTTTTGTGCAAATAATTCACTGTGTAGCTCAACTGCCAAGATGATGATACTCCTAAAGTGCAAATAACATAGAGTGCAGGTAGTACATGGGATAAACGCATATTTAATGCAGTTATGCTGAAGAATTTTCTGGGGTAATGTTGGAATATAAATTTGCCTGATCTGTCCACTATGTATTACTTACTTTTTCCCATTTTTTTTCCTCATCTATCCCAAGGAGTGGAAGCCAGCAGTTCTAATTGAAATTAGCAGTACCCAAAAGACCTTAAAACCTCTGCAGAAATCCAACCCGTGCTGTGTATTTTGTATTGTGTCTCTTCAGGATGTAATATTGCACATTTTTCAGATGAAAAGTGATCCACTGCTCTCCAGGGTAATTTCACAGCTAAATTGTTCATGATCATAAGGAGTATGTGGGATAATACTATGAGATAGCAGATCAGGCAGGGAATGAGCATATGGCAGGGAGAACTCTCTGAGCTGAGAGATATCATGCTCTGGGAATCTAGTTAGTGGATGAGATGATCCTTTTGAAATCAGTTGTGGAGATAATTACTTGGAACAAGGATATTTAGGTTACGGAGCAGGAGGTTCAGTGCACGTCTTGGTGTGTCTATTTGTGTCATATATGTGAATAGTGGAGCTTACTCCCTGGTTGCCATTTAGGACTGGTTGGACTCAGTATGATGCATTTAAAGGGGTCAGATTTGCATTCCTAAAAATCCCACTTATATGTAGGAAAGGCAACAGCTGTGGTGGGCTTCAGGAAGGAGCTAGATGAGGTGTCCACGTTATGACCACCTACAGGGAACAAAGTCCATGACCAGCTCTAGCTTTTCTGCAAATTCTCACCATAATGGGGAGGCAAGGGAGAAACACCATCCAAAATAGTTTCTCCTAGGTGTGCTCAGGCCACAGAGTTGCAAACTTTTTCTGAATACTTTGGAAAATCATTGGAATTTGGATTTTACTCTGAGGCCATGTTTTCATGGTTCTTCACATAGCATAGCCTTGGTGGCAGAAGCAAGAGCTGGCTGTGCTCCAGCCAGACTAAAAGTCACATCACAATTTGCATCGTGCTGTGCCTGGGCTGGCTATGCTAGCCGTTCAGCAGGTGGGCTCCGTGCCTGAGCAGTGTGAGCCCATGTTAGCAGGGGGTAAACTATGTACGTGCATGCTCTGCTCATGCCCTGGGATCCAAACAGAGCTCCTTAATGGCATTTTGCCAGTGGACAGAGTGCAGGAACTGATCTGTTACTAACCCTTCTTAATTATCTTCATGTTGAGCGTGGTGCGCTTGTATCTGTCTTTGTCCTCTACTCTAAAAACAGGAAAAGAGACTGGGCATCTTCAAAACCAAGAGTTCCCAATGGATCCCCGGGAGTATTGTCTGTAAATCCCTCTCCATAGTGATGGAAGATCCCCATCCATGACAGCACTAAAGATCCCAGATACGACAGCATTAAACTTTCTTCACATGGGATTCTTTGACTTTACTTCCCAGAGATATCTACTATCCCAAAATCTCAAACTTCAACCTGGGGAGTGCAGCTCTGGCAATGGAAGAAGTAAAGATTGATGGCCTTGCACAAGAGCAAAGAGCACTGGACCATTTTCAGATCAGCTTGATGATGATAGCAATTTACATCCTTCCTTGACTCCTTTATAAGCAAAAGTGATATGAGACAGTGCATCAGCCTCAGAAATTAATTTTTACTTTTTTGACGGGGGCTTTAAAGATGGTGACCAGAGAGAGGAATAAAAAGAGAGTTAAATCCAGTCTCATGCACTCAAACATGCAAGTGTTTTGATGAAAATGAAGACAGCTCTGTTGTGCAAACATCACAAGGAGCACAGAGCACCGGGAACATGTTCCAAATGTCAAATGGATTATACTCCAGCGCCCTTATTGTTTCATATAATTCTCATCTAATGTCACCCCTGGCAACAATAATACAAGTCTCAATATTCGCTTGGATGTAGCCTCGCTGAATATTGTTAAGCAATGAGGAAATCGTCAGAAGGAGCGCGGAGAGGAGGGTGGATGGGGTGAGGGATGCTGTTGCACCCAATGCAAAGGTGACAAATAAGACCCCCAAATAAAATCCATCAGAAAGATTGAATTTGCAATTTCAGGGTCTTGGATGTCTTAGCTGCTGAAGCTAGAATAGGCTTGTGCTTGAGTTGTAATCAAGAGGTTTGTCTCCATTGGAATATAATTAGGGAGCCCTGAGCTTGAAGCAAACAGATTAGAGGAGCACGGTGAAAGCAAATGCAGTAAGTAACATGAAGAGGGACAAATCATCTTAATTTTGCCAAGCTGAACAGAGCTGTCACATTACAAGGTCAGGCTGAAGCAAGCTGATTTTGTGGGAAGGAGAGATAAGATGACTAGAAAGGTGGAAAGTGTAAAGAGGCAGCATGGGTTTGTCCTCCGTTATTTTATTACTCTTTTGACCCCAAAGGTTTTCATAAAGTTGATTAACTGAAATAGCAGCAACCCCCGAGGCACTAATACAACAGTTACTCAATCCTCCTTACAGGCACGCTCCAATTGGACCGGCTGCTGCCTGCAAGGACATTTGCGTAGTTATTCTGCAGCCTCTCACTGAAAGCCAGGCTGTGTCCACCCTCCACCCAGCAGAGCAAGGGTGTCCTGGGGTCAAGAGGCAGCAGGAGGCATCTGGGGAACACTCTGGTCCTGGTGCAATGGATGGATCCAAGACAGTTGTGCCCTTTCCTGTCCAAAACATCACGGGCTAGGAAGATCATCCCTCAATGCGGCACTGCCTGGATCAACAAGTCACCTCCAGGGGCTAGATCTATATTCAACAACAACTACAACAACAAAAAAGAGCAAGAGAGAATAGGGAACGTTCAACTTATAGTCAGCACAGACTCAGAGCACAAGCAAAATCCCAATTAGAGTCAGGCACCAGGTTTAGGTCCTGTTGACCTGCAAGGAGGTTGGCTTGCACAAAGTCTCTATACATAAGGGATGGAAAGCACTTAAAAGCAATTAAATCCAAAGGTGCTCAGCTTTCCTTTGTATCCTCTGAGGAGTCTCTGAGAGTAGATGCCACAGCATGTTTCAAACTGGTGCTGTCGTGCCAGATGTATATGCCAGGGAATGGACTATTTTGGGTCCCCAGTGTTTATAATCTCAGTGTGTGGCCTCTGTTCCCCGTCCTGCTGTCTAAACTGATTGCACAGTGTTTGCCTTCTTCCAAGACTCCTCGCAGGTGACATGGCCATAGTGTTTCCCTTCTTATTTTTCCCTTAAATTATAGGAATTTCATCGCACTCTATGATTTGTGCCATCAGTATTACAGGCATCAATCACAGCTTGCCTTCTTCCCTCCCATCTTTAATGCCACAAGGTTTATTTCCTTCAGTGCTCTCCATCCCACACAGACCCAGTGCGAATTAAAGAGGCTGTCGTTTCTGGAGGAACTGGGCAGGGGGAAAACACAAAATGGTGAGAGGCCTGGTGTCTGCAGTGCAAGAAGTTGTCTGCTTTTGTGATTATAATGTGGTAATCATCTTATGGTTGTCATCTTGTGTTTCACAAGAGCAGGCACAGGACTGGGATCCTGGAGATCTGGCCTGTGGGAATTCCAGCATGTCACATCCCTGTTTCCATCAGTAGTCCCCTCTGGACTAACTTTCTCTTTGATTCATATTAAGTTTTGCCTGAAGTGCCTCACATAGGAGCATAAAGCAGAATTGATTTAATCTACACTTAACCTACTGATCATTAATAGTCCAAAGAATGGCTTGTGCAGGATCTCCCTGCAGTGAAGGGAGATGCAGACAGAACCTGCATAAGGGCTTCAGGCCTGGATACCTTACTGCTAAAGTTTAGTGAGGGAAATCCCACCTTGCAGTCCCTTGCAGTTAGCCAAGGGAAGCAGAAGGACTTCTGACAGAAGCCAGCTTAGGTCTTCAAATAGTTCGACACTGACTGGGGAAACACATCAGTGCAGAGTATCACTGGACTCACTTGCTTCTTAATTTAAGTGGTTCAGTTAAGTGCTTCTTTTAGGGCTAGACGTATACTGCAGGCTGGACAGATTGCAAACAGGCCTCCAGTATCAGCTGGAATCTTCAAACAGTATCACAGCATTAATTTTCATCATAAACATGTACTGGATCAGGCTAATGGAAATGAGAACATATAAAATCTAGTATTCTGTTCAGAAGGCAGTTTTGCCTGCTCTCAGATCTGGCTCAAAATCTTCAGGCATGGAATAACTTCATTGCCGACTTTGTTGGAGAATCGTCCCCTGCCCATGGAGTGGCGCAAGATGATTTAGCTTAGACCAGTCTACCACTGGCACCCAAAGCGATGTCCTTTCTCTATACTTGGTCCTACCACACCAAGGGCATGTGAGAATAGGCAGCCACTTGCAACACGTTTCTGATGCAGCTGATATTTCCCACTTGCCTTGACACTGCCTGAGGGTATGCTCCAATCTGTTAATATGTATACAAATATTATTCTTCTTAATCCCTCAGTGAAAAATGGTATAAGCACAACTCATTATCATTTCCTGTGTGGCTGGCTGAATACTGCGAACCAGATGATGTTTATATTTTGGAAATGGAAATGGCAAAGAGAAAGTAATTTTAAAAGATATACCTCTTGGTGTTTTCCTATCACAAATGGAGAAATAACAGAGACATGTTACATATGCATGTTAAAACTCAGCAAACCCGAATACTTTACCCTACAGCCGTCACAATGGTTATAAGCAGGATGGTCACTAGCAGGTAATGTATCTAGCCAGACGTGATGCCTAGAAACCTCTTTCCATTTTCAGTTTCCTGTCTCTCCACCTCCAGTGCTTCACAAAGTTATTGATTGATCTCTTTCATTTTAAGTTTTATTGTTTGTTATTTTATTTTTCACGTATATGTTTGCTTTGAGTCTCTGAATTCTGTCAGCCAAATCCTTTCTGCCATTTTGGGTCACAGTTATGCAAGGAAGAATCATTGACTGCTGAAAATTGAATGGCCAAATTACAAATGGTGGGTGCCTGTCATCTTCCAGGTATGAGAAAAAATCGAGAAACTTTCCTAACATGGTGAAAATGCAGGTCTCCATAGCAAGTGGCTTGTGTTACCTCTATCAGATCTCAAAATGACCTGTAGTTGTGCATTGGCTATCTCCTAGAAAAAAAACCTACAGCAAATGAAAGGCTCGGCAGAGTCTGCTTAGGAGGCAGAAGGGTTGCTACCATCCCATTAGTATTAACCCTGTCCAGCAAATGGAACCAAAAGCTAAAAAAAAAAAGATACAAATCACCATCTTTCTCCTGATGCTTCTCCTTGCCGTGCAGCTCCACTGCCAGGCAGGGGGCTCGGAAAAGTTTCTTTCTATCAATGGAATAACAAAAACTTCTCTGGTATGCCAGGAATTATCAATTTAAAATGATGAAAGGTGTATCTTGGTTCTCAATACTTTGGTTGAGTGAAGAGATAAGCCCCCCTTTCATTCCAAGTCATTAACAGCTCAGCAGTTTCAATGCAGTTTCCCATCAAAATGCATGAATTTTTAATCCTTTAATTGCATGTTACCCTAGCCACCACGTGTGCTTTTCTTATTATTTATCCACTTGCTTTTGTCGTGACAGGTAAATGCTTTCCTTTTTATTGAAAGCACTTTTATTAGGAGAAAAGTAATTGTTATCTCTCCCTCTGCAGCAAGACAACAGGGGCTGTTTGCTGTGGTCAGAGAATGGGGTCTCTCCAGTGACTTCTCTATTTGGAAGCCACTTTTGGATGTGCTAGGTTAAGATCCTGGGATGGGCATGGAGGCCTGGGAGAAAGGCAGGGATTTTTTTTTTTTCTTTGCTTCCCAGGCTCTTAAATGGCTTACATGATAACACAAAAATTAATTACTGGAGAGATTACTGAAAGAAATATTCTGCCGATACGATAACTGTGTTCATTTGAGACAGCAGATTCATTTTTTTTTTTGGTAGAAACTCCTGTGTTTTGCTCTTGGAGTGCTGAATGGCTGGTAATACTGCTATTGTTGCAATAAATATGCATTCATTTCCAACCTCAGGAGCCTTTATGGAGCTTTATCTATCGTGAGCTGAATTTTCAGAAGGAGCCTGAAGACAATGCTTCATGCCAAGATGGAGATCAATTCCTTTTTTCAAGACTGGGAGGCAGGGATTAACTCTAGATCACAGGCTTCATAATTGCAATGGAACTTGTTTAATGGGAATAACAACAAAACAAAACAGCCCTAAAACATCTGACATTCAATGGGAGGAAAAATGACCTTTTTTTCTTCTCATGGAGGATATATGGTACCATACATTTATTTTTGAACTGTCCTCTATAAGCTTTCTGTTGTGGATATATTTGATTCTTCTAAGAATAAAAAGTACGTGAAACTCCAGGTGAGACACAGATTTTGTCTGAGTCTGCGTTGCTCTGTTTCTTGCGTTTTTACCTGTACCTCTCCAGATTTGGTACAGAAAGCTATTAAATGAGAGTAGCAATGGTCTGCATTCACCTTGCATTTTGCATCAAGTTGATTACATAAATTTCAGGCCAATGACTAATACACACAATGGAATTTAAGGCCAGAAGATATCACTGCAATTATTTAGATGATTTCCTGCATAGCTCAGGTCACACATAGTAAAATTCCTAAGCCGATGGACATTAGTTTTCCCATTATACAAGGCATACTGATTCAAAAGGTCAACCTTCTGGCAAAATTCACATCAGCCCTGTGCTCTCTACAAAGAGAAAGGCTGCATTTTGATCTGGCAAGAATAACTCTGTACACTTAATGTGTGTATCAAAGAGGAGAAATTGCCTCCGTGCTTGAGCTGATTCTTCTTTGGAACTGGATTTTGAGTTTTTTAGAACAATCTGAAATGTTTGAGATTTGTTGGTGGATTTTTCTTATAGGTAAGAATATATAACGCTGCTCTCCCCGCCCTCGAGTTATTGTCCAAATCTTGGTGGATATTGTTAATAGAAGCTTCACAATACCATGAAGGATGTCATCTTTTTTATTTTCTTTGACCCTCCTGGAACTGAAAAGTACCAAAAAAGCTCAGAAATAAACTTTTCCGTCAAATTCCTGCAGACTCAGGTAAACCACTGATAATTTGGGTAGGAGTGTGAGGAGATTCCAGCACTGATTTGACAGCAAACAAGTTTGTGAATGCAGCTCTACTACTTCTGGCTAAATCCTATAACTGCTGCGATCAGCATCAAAACTCCCATCACCGTGTTTTCCATAACTAGGGCCTGAATGTCATTGCGTTTGCAGTTTTTGCAGTGCCTCTTTGGCCAGGAACAGGCAATAGTCGCTGCAGGTAACAGTGGTGCTTGCTGTTCCCAGTCTGTGTTGGTCATGCATAAAATGGATCACCGGAGACCCCATACATATACAGCTATGTCTGGGCCCAATCTGTAGAAAACAATCTTACTTTGAACTGAATTCTTTAATGGTTTAGAGGCTGCTGTATAAAACACTTTCATGAATTTGGAATGCCTTGGACCACTCCAACAACCAGAACTGATGACAAGCTACCTTGGCCAACGCTCTCTACAGAAAGTTTGGCAGCTCCTGCCCCTGTCTAAATGGTCACATATATTTGACAGATGCTAGGGCTCCTGGTCTCCTTCCAGGTTCATGGGCGGTTTCTGGGGAGGCTATGCAGAGAGGCGGCAAAATCTGGGCTTCTCCTACTACTATAGAGAGAATCCAGACAGCTTGCTAGGATGCAGATGTGCAAAGTAGGTGCTTAAAGCCAGATGATATGAAATCTCCCAGTGTGTCAGGTAGAGTCCCACCCGCATCATTTGCCTTCTCTTACTGCAGCATCATTTTGTGCAACATCTGGAGGGGAGCTGTGGCAAGGGCTAAATAAAAGTCATGGGTGAGAAGCTTGCGCAGATCCTCACCAGCCTTCTGACCTCAGCAGTGCTCTGAGAAACCCTCTAGAACAGGATCCTGCTGTGGCCTGGGATCAGGGAAGACAATCAGAAGAGAAACGTCTTGTGGGATTTCATGATCCAATGCACTAAACGCATCAGCGGAGGGAAGACTAAAGCACATGAATGATTTTTCAAAAAGTTCTGGACCCAATGAGTGCATTTTACAGCCCTGCCTTTACCTCAGTCTGACCCATGTAGACTCAGTACTGCAGGACTAAACCAAATGGGGTCCTGAGATCTCCTTGCTACCACTGATGATAACCTGTAAACCTCTTACTGATTCAAAGCATTAAATGCAATAAAATGTTTTCTTAAGCAAGCAACTTGCAAGTCAAGAGCAGGCATGCGCTTCATCTCGGCTAATACCCAGCATGACACGGCTGAGCAGGTATACAGATATTAATGTCTTTGTATTAGGATGCACAGTAAATATGATTCCAGCAATATCGCAGCAACCAATTGGCTATTAAGCCAGAGGCTAAATTTGTTTTTTTTTTTTTATGTTGCAATAAATCTTACTTTTCTACAAAGCCTAGGCAAATATTAAATCAAACCACTTTCTTCTTTCCCCCATGCCCCTTAGTTATTGATTAGGGGTATTATATATCAACTAAGCACAAGGAGAGCATGCCATAACTTTGATTGATTGCCCATATATTTCTGGTACTAATTCTGTGACAAGCACATGCTTTGCTGCTCACCCCCGTCCGGATTTTATGTCAGTGGCCTTCTCCTCTGGCCAATTCATAGATTAAAAGATGGGAACAACTGGATGGATGAGGTCTTTTTTGGTGACCTTCTGGCCAAGAGGCTGTGTACCCTGGTGCACAGGACGAAGAAATACTCACCACTCCCACCCCTTGTTCCTTGACACCCATGAAAACAGAAGGAAGAAAAGAGGCAGATGGGAGAGAGAACCTGAGAGAGGGCTACAAGAAACTGCTAAGTCTGGGATAGAAAAGATGGAACCAACAGCATATGATGAGTCCGTCTCTAGGGTCCAGAAATCTCTCTGTGCAAATACCAGTTGCAGTGAAATGTTATGTCTATTAATAAAATGCACTGAGTGGCTTGGAATCAGTATCATCTGCTAATTTGTACTGCCCTTTTCCTGCTTCCCATCTCTGGAGCTCCACCATCTAATCCTTGCTTCCCCATTGCAGTCACAGGGAAGATGCAAACTCTCACTCACAGTGTGCTGCAGATCTTTTTTTGAGGACAGGGAGACTGGAAAAGCAAATCATTTTTCTCACTTGGTCATTTTTTTGCCATCTAAAGAAACAGAAAGGAATCCTATTATGAATATAACATAATTCAGTACCATCCCTTGGGAGATTTCACTTCAGCAGGATAAATTTATCCCAGTCGGATTTCTGGACTGCTGATTCCTAGCAAATCAAACCAGCTCTGGATAACAATAATTTCTACAAATCTGCTTATCTGGGCTAAACACTTGATCCTTTTAGCCGCAAACCTCTTGATCCGAAGGCATTGTTGTAAAACACAAGCAGGGAGCGTCCGCAACAGCACATAATTGAAAGGCACTTATTTGCTCAGTTAGGATTTCCAGCAGAAAACCAGGAAAAGGAATCAAAGTGCCTGTTACCCAGAGGTTCTCCTGCTCATGTCGTTTCTCCAACAAAGCACACGGGAAGCTTTATGATTACTCCTGGTATGGAAATTTAAGGTATTGCATGAAAGCCATTTGGTGAGTGTGGGACCCAAGCACTTTGCATGCTGTGATAATGTGGCTGCTGGTGGCAAGACGAACATGAGGTTCGGATTCAGAACCAAGGATAAATCATCACAGGATGGGAGAAAACAGAGCATCTAAAACAGAGACTGCAGAAATCTTACAGTGCATCAGAAATACTTGGGCTAGATGGTGTAAAAATGCTGACTGTGGCATGCAGTTAATCTGCTGGGGAGGCACATTGCCTAAAGTCTCTCCAGTTTCAATTGTAGAGAGTAAAGAATTGATCTGGCTGGTAAAGGACGGTCTGTGACCCACAAAATCATGCACACCAACTTCCAAATAAATGCAGTGAAGGAAAATAAGAAGGACTTTTACACGTTAGCTGACTGTGCTTGAAAACCAATGTGGTAGCACTGGCAGACTTAATCACAAATCGGTATTTCTCTGAAAACTGGGGTGATTTTATTCTTCAGGGTGCTACCACTCCAGAGACTAATAGGACCATGGATGAGACTTCCACATGGAGGAAGCCAAAGGGTGCTCTCCGAGTGGGATGGGATTTGGACAGCATCCATCGTGCTGCTGACCAAACTGCTAAAAAAAAAAAAAAAAAAAAGCATTTTTTCTGAAAAATAGGGCTCTTGGAGCACTCAAATTGCCCTATCCTAGCACTGCTGTCCTGGTGTGACTGGGATGGACCGCCTGGCTGCTCCAAGCCCGCTGGTCACTGAGAACATGATGGGACACGGAGTGGCAGATGGCCCATTATTTACCATTATTTCAGGTAGACTGGACCTGTATTATTTACAGCTCCAAAAATTAACAGTGAAACCTTGGCTCGCATTCGCATGTGTCACTTGGCAATTTGTCTACACTCAATATTGCTTCAGTAGCATTCATAAAAACAAATTAAGGGAGGAGAAAGCAACAAATGCAGCTTAAGACTAATTCCCCTCCACCCACTGAATCACCGAGGGCCTTTAAGAGTGTTCAAAGCCAAATTACACTTCAGTGCGCAGGATTTAATTTGCATCTGCCAACTTCAGAAGGGGGATTTAGTGGGATAGGGCATTTGCATTCCATAAAAGGAGTTGATCTCTAATTAAACTAATATCATGTTTGAGTTTCCGTGGTGATAACTGGGAAGACAAAACATGCAGGTCTTAGCAGGAGGAAGGCACAGGCTCGGTGGGTGGGGGAACAGCCCAACTTTTCAGATGCCTCTTGTTCAGGCTGGACCTGAGGGTTCAGAGAAGGATCCGCTACCCAAAGCACAAGCTGCAAGTTAAGACATCCAGAACCATCTTCTCCACCTCCACCTCCACCATGTCTAAACATGCCATTCTCGGAGGTCAGCCAAGTCCTTCCAGCTTATTCCAACTGGCTGTTTTGTCCTTGGGATCTTCTTAACACAAACGAGCATATTTTATTGTGTTACAAGTTTTGGGGGTTTTTTTTGTTTGTTTGTTTTTTGTTTTTTGCCTGTTCTGTACAGTGATGTTTGCATTTTGCTGCTGGACCAATGCAAGGTCTCAGCAGCATTTATATAACACCAACACTAAGAAAGAGCGCATAGGCCACTCTGTTGTGCAAGGTGTTAGAAATTGTAAAAAAAAAAAGAATCTATTTTTACTGTTAAACTGTGATTCTGCCACAGCTTGCTCCATCACCACAATTTTAGTCACGTCAGTTTAGCAAGCATGATATGATGGCTTGCAGTTGAGGCAAGCAGATTGGAATACATCCATGCATCTTTCCGTCCCTGCTTTCTCAGGCCCACCCACAGGATGATGCTGACTAGTCCTGACAGCCAGATTCTATTGAGGAAGCACAAGAAAAAAAGAAAGAAAACATATCAAGCAGCTGAGCAAAGATCCATTTAAAAATCTTTCTTTGGTTATGCTGAATCAATGTTTTTTTATTGTCATTTTTCTAATTCCTGCTCAATGCGAAGCAGTTCTTTCAAGGCAGCTCAAGCCACACGAGATGGAAGCATTTCTCAACTACCATCAAACATACAGAAAATTCTGTAAACTGTGGCAATTATTTTCCTAGATCAATAGATTTTAAGGGCAGATAGGAACACAATTACAACCATCAAGTCTGATTTCCTGCTGTTGAACCTCGGAGTGATTCTTCTTCCGAGTCCAATTCCATGTATTTAAGCCAGAATGTATCTTTGAGCAAGATACCCCATGTTGATTTAAAGAGATCAGATGACAGAGAGTGAACGGCATTCCTCAGTGAGCCCTCTAATGATGAATTACCGTGCTTGT
This sequence comes from Nothocercus julius, assembly GCA_013398735.1. Lineage (NCBI taxonomy): Eukaryota > Metazoa > Chordata > Aves > Tinamiformes > Tinamidae > Nothocercus > Nothocercus julius. The sequence continues at coordinate 619,106 of VZSV01000226.1, read as the reverse complement.
TAACACACTGCTATTTATTATTTCCTCTTTAAATAGTTCTAATCTTCATCTTGGAGCTGCTGAATGTTGTCTGATGGGTTAGCTAGCTCCTGGTATCAGATATGTATCTGCTAAAGGCCATCGCCTTTCTTCAGCTTATTCTGGACCACAATCAAATCAGAATTTGATCTTAGTAGCAACATGCACGTCTCTTCCCGTGACTAGCTCCATTTAGGTTGATATCTTGTCTCAGACAGTACTTCTGGGGAAGACATAAATCTCCTTTAAGGCACACATAGGATCGGAAAGGCAATTAGGTTCTGAAACAGCCGTGTCTCATGCAGAAAAATGGCTCATACACGGCCTTTTCTCCCAGAGGAGTAGCAGTAGCATGGCAAATATTTGCCATGTCCCTCACACAACTGCCCTTGTGTGTCCAGAGCCTCGGACGCAGCAGGATGTGTCCCCATGGTGTGATTTCCATGAGGTCAGCTTGCCCTAAACTCACAGTGTTGGTGGCTGTTGGCATGAAGTATTGGAGTTGAGGCAGTTAAAGGAAGTCTTTGGTCAGACACTGAGTTTCCATCTATCCAGGTAGCAGAGTAAGAGACAGAGATACATCCTAAGAGAGAGCGGCAAACAGCTGGAAAATGTCTCTTAGTTCACAGGCCAAGATGGTGTGTTCCTGTGGGTCAAAGCAAGCCCACAGACTATTAGCAAAAACATTGCTTGTTTGTATTTCTGTGCATGCCCTATGTTTCCTGTGTTCACCTCTCTCGCCACCTCCATTCTATCAGCATTGCCCATCTTTGAGGCATCCAAGAGCCAACAGCTTGCATGTGAAATACCTGTTCATTGTCCGCCTTCCCCACAAACCACCGCCAACAGAAAGATTAGTAACACAGACCCATCAGGCACAGAGGGAAATCCTGGCCTCGTTAAAAACAGGAGGGTTTGCTTTTATCTCTGATGGGACCAGCATTTCTTTTGGAATCTTTAGAGATGAGAATAGTCATGGTCTTTTCTTTTTTAATGCATGCCAAACACAAAGGTTCCAGTCTCAGATGAAAAGCCCAGGTCCACATCACTTTTACATGGCTAATTTTAATATCATTTTTTATTTATTTCGTAGTGGAGTGCATCTGTCTTACAATACTTACCCAAGTAAATATCCCGTTTCACCTCTCTCCCAGGGAACACATGTACATAGATCAAACCAGGAAAGCCGACTGTTTTTTTCCCTTGTGACTCAATCAGGTGCATATGCCACAGTGTGTGGCATTTTCCACTCCTCAAAGAAGGCAAAAAAAACACACATGACATTAAAGCTTGGTTTTTCTACAAGTTATTGTTTTTAAGATGAAAGCATTCAAGCAAAATATCCTTTGGACAGAAAGAAAGCCAGTAACTTTTCAAGCTAATGAGATATACGTGGTCAGGTTCTCATCTCCATTACCGTGATAGGCTTTTGGGCTAATTTCATACAGAAGATAAAAGCCCCTTGCTATTTCTAGCGGCTAAGGCAAATTCTCTTTTGATATAAGTCATTTTTTAAAAGTTCCCATATCGCTCTGTGCCCACTAACCTCTTGGGAATGAAGTTTTCTGCGCTTCTGAAAATACCAGGGAGATGCTGTGTTTCTTGAGCTCAGGTGTCAACGCGCTCACCTTCCATGGGTCCTTTTGAGAGATGAGTTAGTGAGTTTTAGCTCACAGTCTGCACGTCAACAGCCAGCCCTGAAAGAGTCAAAAGGATTTGGACCCCAAAAAATCTGTGAGGGAAGAAAATCAGGAGAGTTCGAGGTTTTTTTTTCTTGGAGAAGATAGGAGGACTCAGCTGTTGCAGGGATAAAGGCAAAATTTCCACTGATTTTGAGGCCTTGGGCTTGCAGCTCAGAAGCACATGGCAAGCCTGAAAGAACAACTGCCCTTCACCTCGGAGACACAGTGGGCACCGGTGCCTTCCTTGGCTTTTTCCTCCCCAAACCAGTGCGCAGGAGAGAACAGAAGGGGAGGGAAAGCCGCATTGCTACTACATTGCTGCAGGCCTGCCTTGCAAACAGCCACTTCTTGCTAAATAAAAAAGGGGAATTGTAATTGTGACTCAGCCAGCCTTCAGAACTCTGCAAATATGCAAAAGGGAGAGGAAAGAGGCAACGAGTCTACCTGCTTTGCATGCCGAGGCTCCTGTTGCTCCAGCAAGCTGCGGGCTGCTGTAGGAGATGGCAAAGCCAGCTTGATTTCACAGCAGGATGTGAGGGAAATATGGAGGGAAGAAAAGACACCTAGCTGTGTAATTGTAATTAACATAAATTAGCAAGACCCGGTCTTCAGAAAGAAGCAAACACACATGGTGTCAGTGGGAGCAAATGAAGGGCAATGTAGGGCCTGCTTGCTGCTCCTTCCCTGCTGAAACTGGGAAGGTGCAAACGCTGACAGTGTTTTGGGAGAAGAGTGCTGGCCACAGAGATGACCCCCAGACCTGAGATGGTTGCTGAGTTCTTCAAAGGTTCAGCGCTTCTTAATGTTGGTTCATAGTGTTGTGTTTGATCTCCCTGGCTCAGCTGAGGACCTTGAGGAATGTCACCAGCTGAACTGAACAGCCAAAAATTAGACACCCGAACTGGAGCTGGTCACTCGGAGTGCCTTCAGTGGTCACAAGATAAGTCACCTTTCAAAGGTACCAGGCTCTGTCTCATGAGCACCTGCCAGATGACAGATGAGTTTGGTTTTGAGGCTATTGAAATACCAGTAGCCACTGCTATAGGCAAGAAGAAGAACTGAGCACATTAGGCTTTCTGCATATAATAATAGGCATGTGTTTGAATCTTTAGGTGCCCCAGAACTCTGACAAACCTTGCCCATACATCTCATTTTCTGTAGAATCTTTTTCCGATATAGTTCTTATCCCTTTGCTTTGCTTTAGCTTTTCTCCACTCAAATCTGTCAGTTTCAGTAATCTAGCAGACAGAGCCCAGGAAATCAGAAGCAACCGATGTTATGCTCTGTTTTTTAGCCCTTGGTTCATATTCTCAGACAGAAATCTCCGCAAAGCTTTATGGTTTTACAACTGTCAAGATCAGGTCTCCTTTTCATGTGGAAAATATAAAAATTATTGCTTTCGCTACCTCTTGCGTTATCCCCAATTAGCTGCGCTGACATGATTTGTTCTCCCATAGCCTTTGTTGCATAACTAATCACAACCAATAAATGCAAACACACAAAAAATCATTAGCTTAAATTGGCTTGCCGAGCATATCCATTTGGTAACAGATAGGCCACGCCGATGTCCCAAGTTTATTACATTTTGTTCCTCTTTCAGTTTGGTGTTTTGCTAACTCTGCAGAGCTTTGAGTAGGGTTAGGGGCTGGAGGTGAATTGGCAACAGCAATAGCTATAGTAACGTAGACCCAAATAAACGTTGTTGGCTCTCTAGGTAATTCAGTGTTTAATTCCATGTCAGCTCTGTTTATCACTTCCTTCCAGAAGATCCTAACTTTTTGACATTCCCAGAGCGTATGTCTGAGGAATAATGAAATATTGAAAGTAATCTCCAGGAAGGGCTTTCACTTGCAAGAGGGGGGAAGATGAGCAGAGGCCCTGATACTGCTTCTTATTCTTAATAGCACTAAAGATGCCACCCCAAGGACCGGCCTGATGGCAATAACCTAATAGTGGTAATTGATGGGGACGTAATACAGCTTCTGTGAACCGTTGCAGAACCAAATAGAATCGGGCAGACTCAAGAGGGTTGGAAAGGAAAGTAATGGCAGCTTTTACCAGCATGAGTCCATTCCCTTATGGTGCCAAATTGTAGTGGGAAGAAGGTGGAGAGAGACGTGGGGAAGAAGGGCGGTTCCCAGGGACTGCACAAGGTCTCGTCAAACGTGGCAGGGACTGGTGACAAAATGATGGTTATTAGGGGCAGAAGAGATGTCTGGATCCTCGGGAAAGCTCTCAATGCCAGTCTGGTTCCTGCACCTTTGTATGTGTCGGACTCATTAGCAGGAGCAGCACAAAAGCTTTGGTCCTTCAGAGTCTGCTGGAGTCTGTAGGCACAGTTTTCCTTTTTTTCTCCACACTTGTCTTTCTGGGCGATTCCTGTCATCACCAATTGATGGAAAAGTGTGTTTATTACTCAAAAGTTTCCTGCCTGCTATCCTCACCCACATCACTGAGGAGCACAAGGCTTTGCCCAGCCCCAGAACCAATGAGAAGCACTGCCAGTGCTCAGAGCGCAAGGAATCTCAGCTTGTATTTAAAAATAATCTGGATCTTTCCAGCCATTTGGAGAAAAAGTCTGAAAATTTGAACAGCTGTACCTGGGAGAGTATCTGAGACAGCAGATAAAGAGAGACCAGTGCTTATTATCTCTGTAACTCTCCTAATATTTTGGCAGTTCTGATGACTCGGAAAGTAGACGCAAACTTTGTGAATGTGCAGGATCAGTGATATTGCCCATGAGATACCGTCTCTACCACAGTTATCCTTTAACATTTAATTTTTGAATTTGCTCGGTCTGGGCTTATTGCATCTTACATCATCAACTCCATTTCAGTGGTGTTATTTCCCTAGGGCTCAGCTTTGCTAGTGTTGTGTCCACCTTGCAGAAAAGCACTAAGTGATCCTGGAATGGCAGATAACTCTAATCAGAAGCATTCTATGCGTTTGCTGAGGATTACGGGATGACTAATTGCCCTCCCCTCAGCTTCCTAAAATTGCACTTAATTCATCATAAGGGCCAAAAAGCCCTGATGCTTTCCTGAGCAGTCCAGACTCTTTGACTCTAAAAAATAGGACGAGACATCTCAAATGAAGCTGTCCAGCTTACAAGAACCTCAATGCCTCTTGATCAACCTGAGAGGTGAAAGAAAGCTTAATGGGCCTTGGCGGCACGCTCGCCAACCAAGGTTGATTCAGGCCTCTCTCAAGCAGAGCTGACAAGTTCAGGGCTAAATTAGCCCTGTGGTTCATGTGCCAAGGCAGAACAAGGAAGGGGAGACCACAGGTTGTCAGGGCCACCTGGTCCCTTCTGAAGGAGCTTCCTAGTTCAGCATCAAAGGAGGTTCAGCAACACCCGGCCGTTAGCGAAAGATTTTTGGAGGATTTGGGGCACCTGCTTAGACCTGGCTCAGCAGTAGTAAAGGGTGCTTCATCATGGGGGAGGTGAGCTCCTACCCTGGGTCTTCAGCACAGTGCTATATTTAGGCAAATTCTTTCTAGATGCCAAGCTGTAGGTTTAAGGCAAAGTCTGGACTTGTACTTTTGACCCTGATTATTTACGGCACATATAAGAATTTTGAGGTTTCTTATGCAAAATGGAAATGTTGTGCACATCTGTCAGTTGGCACATCACTTTCCATGGGAAGTCAAATTATTTCATTTCAGGGGCCTCATTTCATTTTGATGGTGTCCTAAATCTGTACCTCAAGATGGTAAAACTATGTTTTTTCTGTGTTATTGTTTTACTTCATTTCTCTTGATCAATTTTATTATATCATAATTCAAATTGCCTTGTATCTCAGGTTTCATATTGCAATGTTTAGGATCATTTAAACAACATTTTTTCCCTCATCAGAGTGAAAAGTTTTGAAATTATTAAATTCAGATGATGTAGCCACACTGAAACAGAACACTATGCCATTTCAAATACAGAACATAATGCCGCATTCCTGCTTTGTTGGGTTATCGGGCTTTTTCCAAATTCCTCTTCAAAGGACCCTCGGGCAGTTCCCAGCATGGACGAGTTGCTCTGCCCATCCTCAGACAGGAACCTGCCTGGTCTAGTTCATTAGCACTGAGGCAATACTTGAATCAAGCCATCAATTTCCTAAGCCTGCAGATCACGGGCACATTTAAAAAGGGGAAGTTGACTGAGCTTTTTAGTTTTGAGATTAGTAACATGCATGCAAATATATGCAAATAGATGTAAATAGACAGGCACTTTTTGCAGCCCAGGTTATTAAAGGAGCTGCTGCTCATAAGAGGATTTTCATAATAAGACTAAGGATCTCACAACATCTATTAAAACGCAGTTACTGTAAATTACACTAAATACAGGGTTGTTATCCTTTGGAGAGCTTTGCAAAGGTGAGGAGCAGGGAAGGAAACTGCTTCTCCTCACACCCTCTCTCATCTCTTCTCCACTTGCTGACATTGCTTAGCAGTAGCTCGAAGAGCAACTCAGTGCAGAGCCAGTCCTGGTGGCTGGAATCATCCCCAGGACAGGTCCAGGTCCAGTCTGAGAGGGTGAGGGCAAAGAAAGTTTTCACAGAAACTGTCAGGTTCTCAGCCATGACCTTCCAGGAGGTTTGGTGGCCAGGAGGAAGAGGAAAGCAGGGAGGTGCAAGCAAGGCGAGAGGGCTTGCGCTATGCTGATGCTGCATATCGTTCTTTTTCTTCAGTCCATTCCCTCCTAAATCTGGCCTAGTCCTAGATGGGACCTTCCACTAGTACCCACAACACTGACTCCATCACTAACAGGTTCTGTTTTCTTCCTATCTCCCGGTCTTCTGCCTTTTCACACCATTCAGGGGATTTCCTTTGTGCTGGCAGACCAGACACATCAGGCAAGGCAGCAAGTCCTTTCGACAGCCCCAAATCCTGACATCCTCCCAAAACTGCTCCGCTAGGTGCAACCACCAGCTCTCCATTAGGACTGACAAGACATGCTGGCTCCTGTCTAGGTCTTCCTGCCATTCATTGAAGTGCGCAAGCAGGGAATTTTGACCATGTTTTCCACCTTCTGTACAATAATCCATCCATGATAGGGTTGCATTGCCGTAGCAGGGCTCCAGACCTGCTTTCCCAGTGCTGTCTCTCTCAATTAAAGTCTTCCTAGGCCATCAGATTGCTCTCTAACATATCATGGGCAGCTTCTGCCTCCATCCATCCAGACTTCTACCCCCTATTGGCTTTATTTGTTTTTCTTCCTGTGGGCTATGCTCTGCATGGGAGAGAAACATCCTTTGATGTGAGGAAAGGATAGGAGATCGTGGCCCATGTGGAGCTGGCCCTAAATCCTCCCCACCTCGACAGTCCAGCCGTTGTGCTCCACAGACCTTTGAAGCTGGGTACCGGAGGCTGTTTTATCTGCGTCTGCTTTACCTTCCTTGCTTAATTCTTCTGCAACCCTTTTTACAGTTTCCTTGGCTTTAACTCAAAGCTGCCTGGCAAGAAGTGATACAAACCTCAGGAATGAAGCTAAGGCACTGGAAATGAAACTGAAAGGCATTTTCCCAGTTTGCTGTATCTGCACAGAGCCGGAAGCAGCCGGAGGCACCCAGAGCTCTCCAGGCATCTTGCAGAGCTGGCGATATCAGGAATTTCACCACCCCAGACTTTCTGCACTGTCACCACCCCAGAGAGCCAAGGGGAAGAAAGAGATGTTTTCTGAGGGTTAATCAGAGAACTTGTATTTACATCCTTCTCAGAAAATCCTTAGCTGTTAATCCCATTCAATTCCCCATTTCCGAAAGAACCAACCCCCAAAATGGGGGTTAGGGTGCTGAAAAAGGGACAAGAGGTAAAACAAGAGATGAGGCTGCAAGGAGAGAAGGCATGGAGAATTATGTAAAGGAGGGAACAACAAGGATTGAAGTGACACTTGCTTGTCAACTTTGACTTGGTATGGGCTCAAGGCTTCACCCCTGGGTCTTACTGCGCTATGTGGGTGGCACATGGGATCTCCCCTGGTCGTTGTGTGGGCTCTGCTCTCCCCATACCTTGACAAGGCGTGTTTGATCCCGACAAGATGAAGACATTAGTCTGGATCTCCCTGCTCCTCTCCACGGGAGACACGGTGGAACCATATGTTAAAATAGCAAATTAGTCCTGTGCAAGTGCTGAAGAGCTCATACTTCCCTTCCCGGCAAGATGTTAGAGTGATACCAAACTGTCAGGAGAAGGTACTGCAAAGCTCCACGTGCACAGCCGTAGCAGCAGGACCCATTTAGTTTGTGGAAAGACCATGGGAAATAGGTATAGCATAGGAAAATGAGAAAGCAGGGAGAAAAGGGATGCTGAGGAGATAATATTCAGAGGAGGGAGGGAGTGGAGATAAAGCAACATCCAGCGACCAAAACATGAGGTGCTGCTGGCCTGCAGCCCACCCGAACCCCATAGAGGACAACAGGTTGCAACCGCTTTGCAAGAAGCACCACCTGCTTTTCTTAGATATTTTCTCCCCAAAAGCCGCCAGATCACATATGCAAATACAGAGTAATCCCTGTAACACCCAACTGAGGCTCCATAAGATGATTTTAAGACACAGTGTGGAGCCAGGAGGCTGCATTGCGGAGCTGCTGCTCCAGAGATCCTGCTGGGCAGCCCGAGCAGCCCGGTCAGCTGGGGCAAAGTCCTGTCGCTATCGGCAGCACCAGGCTGCTGCGGCGGCTGCCACTGGCTTGTGGTTTATTCATACCCACGAGCTCTATTGGCAGAAAGGGCTTTGCTGTCCTTTAATGCAATAGTGCAGTGGATCAGAGAATGACAGGGAGGTTTCCAGGACCTCACACACTCAAGGAGCTGAGTCAGAAATCTCTGCATGCTGACTCTGTGCTTGCCAGGGAAGTCATCTCCTCCAGAGAAACTTAACAGGCCACCTTCCAGGAATCAGGTGACCTCCCACCTTAGCATAGACCTGAGCGACAATGAGTAGAGACACTTGTCTTACACCTTTCCCCTGTAATTTAAAACCAGCTGTCAGTGAAAGGGAGCTTTAACTGCCTGTTGAGAGAGATCTGTAAATTGAAGGAGCATGGCCATAGCAAGTGGTTGGATCACACTCAGGCCCAGAAGCAGCCTTTCAGCAGGGATGAATCAGCACCTGTGATTTTCCCCCACCCTACGAAATTCAAATTTTTCATGAAGAGAAATGAACATTGTAAAATTATCAGTCAAAACTTGCAAATCTTTCCATTTGGAAATGCCACATCAGTGCTCCTGGGCCACTGTCATCATCTCAGCTGCCCTCCCAGACCACCGAACCTACTCACTGTAGTCCAACTTGGGTGTCCGTGTGTGTTTTTGAAGACTTAGAATAGAGTTCATCTCATTTAATATCAGCTGTCTAAAAGTTGGGTGTAAAAGTTGGTCATTTAAGGCTCCTCACAAAGTCATAGGAGACAACCAAAATCCTTGGAGCCATTCATCCTATATATGTTGGACAGTGAAGTGAGGATGGAATAATCAGTCCTTGGAAGAACTTTGTCTTGATGGCCAACTTTTAGGTAGTTGGCAGTTGTAAGGAAAAAAACAGATAAATCCTGCATGGGTAGAAAAATCTGCCTGGGAACTTCCATAAAGTGTGAGAAGGAGATGAGACAGCTGCATGTCGATTCCCATAACAGGTTGTGGTGGCCATGAAAAGCATACATAGATGTTTAATGTCTTTCTCAGTTCAGATCCCCTGCCCTTATATAAAATCCCCTCAGCAATGTCTCATAGACTCCCTATGCAACAGAAAAGATGTAATAGTAAATTCAGCAGCGTGTCACTTCCTATCTGCAGTGGGTGGGAGAAGTGGGCAAATGCAATACGGCTGCTATTAGAAGTGGCTAAACTTGTTTATAAATGTTTACCCTTGAGTGTGCTGCTAGTAACAAAGTCACGAGCCTCCCTACCCTTTCCAACGCCATAGGACTCAAAGACACACACTGGCTTAACATGATTACCCCTTGACTTCCATTGCTCTTCTTTAATCACTAGACCTCACTCCCAGGGGCTATTTGTAATCCACAGTTGGAGTTTATGCACTTCCTTTGAACAAAGAAATTTGATTTTTTTCCCCCCGTTTCCTTTTAAATCCTGACATTCAGGTTAAAGAGAAAAAAAACAAGCCAGTGCTTTCATATGAAGCTGAAATTTCTCCTGGAAAAAAAGGAGATACTTCTGGTAAGCTGAAAATAATAATTGTAAGAAAGCCGGAGGGAAAAAAGAAGAAAACTTTGACCTGTTTTTGTAATTATTATTAATTCATCATTGCTATCATCATTTTTCTAGTCAGTGTTCCACTGCACCAGGCACTCCACAAATGCAGAATTTCAACAGCAATAAAATCACTTATTACAGTATACTGCATTCAGGAGTAAAATTAGAAAATTGCTTTTTTTTTTTTTTTTATTCAAGCCATTGAACGTGTACCAGAATTTCTATTTCTGCTTAAAAAAATGTTCAAAACTACAAAAAGATTAGAAAAGGCATCAGAAAAAATAAAAAAAAAAAGAGTGTTCTTTCTAATTTTCCCAACATACCAATTAAGTGAACCATTTCTGAAAGCATTTTTTGAACTATTCCTAACGCATATTTAAAAACGTGCTGCAAACGCAAATCATAAGGCTGGTTTTGCCCATGCACACCTCACTTCCCAAAGCACTGGCTTGGCTCTGGCTGGGCTCCAGGTACAACTGCGTGACACTTCCATAAAGTTATGCTGTTGATGCCAAGAAAATAAATGTTTTGCAAACCACATTCCTTGTTTATTCCAGCAGGTCAAGATTTGGATTGAATTCAGCTTTGATTATGCCACTGATTTAAGGTGTCGGCAGGAGATCTGAGGTATCTTCCATACCACACCGCTGAATGAACCATCTGCCCTACCTGAAGTACCTGTCCTTAGAGGAGACAAATTGCCCTCAGAGCTGCTGAATTCTCTCCATTGCCTCTATAGATAGCCCGGCTTAGACTTTGATTTAGATAACCAAATCTGGACCAATTAATCTCATCTTTAGTGATGCTAACTCTCGTCTCTGGGTGAGGACACTTGTGCTGTGCTCTGTCTTCCCATCTGCCTTCCCTCTACCCCTTGTCTCTCCTGGGGCTCCATCCTGGAGGAGTTCCCTTGGCTCTGGGAGCCTCTATTGGATCTCATCATGTTGCAGCCATAGTTATAGCAACAGATTGAAAAAGAACAACTTGCTTAGACCCTTCCCAAGGGAAATGTTGGGCTTGTCACCACTCACCTATGTTTATTGCTCAGGAGTGCAAGGATACGAGTCGCAGTAGGACAGTACTGACTAATCCGGTCGTAGGTTCAGCATCACCTCCAGATATTCATATAACTCTCAGGAAAACCCTGAAGTGTTGTTGTAGTCACCTACAATGGAATATCTGGCCTGATTTCCTTTCATATAAAGGATTTCATGTATTATACAAGCTGTTGCAGGGAAGTTCTTCACATATATGAAATATTTTTCCCAAGGTTGTTTGCACATGGTGGAGGAGGCTTGTATCTTTTCCCCAGGTTAGGTTCTTTGCATGGACAGGCAAAAACATTTTTAATTGTCATGCTGGATCAGGCTGCTTGACCTCTGATGGTTTCTCTGAAAGATGGATTTCAGTGGCTCCAGCTGGAGCACCAAAACCCATACACAGATACAAATGACATATTTTGGTTTGGCATCATGCATTAATTGACGCAGCCATGCAATGCCCATAGTTTGTCAGTGCCTAGGAAATATAACAGGCCTCACAGGTAATGAGTTCCCCTGTCATATGCTTCTCCAAAAGAATGAGCTTTGGAAACAATCTGTAGGTGCTGACTCGATATTGATGTTATGAACTCACTGCCCCTGTTCCAGGCAGGTCATATTTTTCACGCAGCATCTTCCCTTTGGGAACAAGTTTCCTCTCCTCAGGGCAGTAATTCAAACACTGCAGTACACCGACACGAATGGAGATGCTCAGCTGTGCCATCACGCCGTGTCCGGCCAGAACCAGGACCTCCTACCAGAGTCTATAGCACTGTAGGTGTTTTGCAAGCTGATTTGAAACCTACTTCTGCACCCCTCCTTCCTGAGCAATATTCACTGCTTGGATTAAACCCCAGAATTCAGGGAGGTCCTGGATGCATTGAAAGATGGGATCTCTATCTGCCTTGCTTTCCCTCACTTGGGTGCCGAGTTCAGATATAAATGAATCCAGCTCTTTGTGCCTCCTCTTAAACTCATCCAGGTTAGTGCGTGCCTGTTACAGAGCATCATCAGCACTTGTGGCTATATTACACCAACGGCTTTTTGCTGCCTAGTTTGTTTAACAAGATGGAGAGCAGGGGAGTGGTTAGGAGAGTCTCTTTGCCCCCTTCCCACCACTTTTTGACAAAAGCAGCTCCTAAGAGCCACCACTAGAAACCTTCAGGAGGTGAAAACATCCACAGGAATCACCAGGAGTGGCTTGAGATTTTTCCCCATGAGCGAATACAAATCAAGACATTTTAGAGTCAGGTGCATCACCTGCCCTACAGCTAAAATAAAGTCAGCTGAAGAGTTTAACAACCTGTGGTATCTGAGTGTGATTAGCTTTGATTTACTGTTGCCGGTTGCTACGGCAGAAACATAGACGCTGCTACCATCTTCCCTGCAGTGAAGCGATGTATCTTGTTCATGTGCTAGAAAAAAAAAAAAAGACCATTCAAGTGTTGGTTTGCCTGACCTTGGACTCCTTGACTCCTTGATCGTTTGTGAGCCTGGTGTTGCCCAGCGTCCTCACCTTCTTCCATGAGCCGAAGAGAATGTGGATGTTCTCAGCGTGGATCAATGAGCTGAGAGCAAAGGAGGTCAGGAAGGCAGAGTGTGGCGCCGCCAGGATGGCATGGAGCCTTGGCAAACCAGCAGAGGGAGACGAAAAATGTGAGTCCCAGGCACCGGCAGCAGGGCTTGGACCCAGGAATTCCTGTAAATGGGATTACAGAGGATGGGAGCAGATGGACTCTCTGCAAAACAAACCCGAATGATCAGTGCTGAGCTTCTGCATGCTCCCGTGGAGAGGAGATGCAAGCAGGAGAGCAAGGACTCTCATCTAATACACTGGAGGCAAGTGGAACAAATTCAAGGCTCCAGATCGAGCGCCCTGCAGCGAGTGAGCAATATTTTTCAAGGGGCCTCTGCAACTTGTTCCCACTATGTGTGTGTAGCAGAGATAAGAGGGAGGGAGACCAGGATCTGTTTATTTAGCTATGTAAACACCTCGGCTGACAGCTAAAATTACAAGCTGCAAGTGAAAGCACTGGCTTACGTGCTGATCCGCCGTATACCAATCCCTATCTACTGTCTCACTGTGCACACAACAGAATTAAATAAAGCAATAGCTAGAGTCCGAGCATCCTTGGTTACAAAGGCCTACCTTCCCTCTGTAGTAGGACTTGATTGCGAGCACTCTCAAAAGATAACACATATTTTAATTACTTTTTTTTTCCCATTTCCGTCCCCACGCCTTAATCCTCAGCAGCACTCTCAGCTCGGATAAGCTGCCTGTTGCTATCTACCTCTAGCACTCGCTTTCCCTCTCTTTCCGCTCTCTCCATGGGCAAAACAAACCTTTCCTGGCAATGCAGCCTAGGATTATCTTTATAGAGAGACTGAGAGGTGTGTTCCCCGCCTGTCTGAGCCAAAATAAGTGCTGCTTTCAGCGAGGTAGAGCCAAATTTTCACCCATGGAAGACCCAGTTCACAGGCTTCCTTGCCTGAGCTGAACGACTCGAAGAGGAGACCTGCCCATGGTCTGGTGCTCGTGCTCCACCAAGGCTGGTGCCACCCGCCCTCCTTGCATACTGGCCCTCTGAAAGTGACTGCTGGGACAGGCACACTTACAGACCTGGGTGGAATCTCACAGCTCTTCTGCCAGCTGGCTGACCCAACATTTTTTTTTTTCCTTCTTCTTTTGCATAAAGAAAACCAGGGGGGACACAAAAATTGTTGTAGGGACATGTCTACTTTGGTATCTGATGGGAGAGAGAAGGACAAAATTACAGCTGAAAGCATAACTTAGTTGCCACCTGTTTTCAGTTGTTTTACTTATGTTTTTTGGGTTTTTTTTTCCAGTTTCTTATGGCCTTTCCCTGCCTTGGCATTCTGTGAAAAGGTGCTAACGGCTTATTCCACACCTTATTCCAGAGCAGTAGCAGGTACATGTAAGGCGAATTTCGCTTTCTCCAAGCTGCCTATTCCAGTGTCTTACTGACCTTGCTTTTAATTAAGTTGTTCATAATTTCTAGCATGAATTTCAATCCATTGCTGTGGCTGGACAAAGAGAATAGATTGTTTCCTTCTTCTACAAAAGCCTGTTTATATAAACAGGCCGAATCCATCTAATTTAAAATTCTTTTTTTTTTTTTTTTTTACAAAGTAGGGGGGAGGATGGGTGCTCCTTCCCATATTTGGGTCCTTTGAACAAAAAACATAATGTTTTGCATGAAAACAATGAACACTTTTGTCATTGCAAACATTTCCAAAGGGAAAACAAGTCATTTTCTGACATTATCTCCATCTTCATTCAGCTGAATTGCTAATCCAAAACTCTGAACCAGCAAAATGTTGACTGAAGAACAAAAGGAAAGCCTTGTTTGACACAACAACAAGCACAGATTCCCATTCTCAAGCCACAGGATTTTTGTTTGAATAAAGGCGGAAAATGAATGCAAGGCTTGTGGCACTGCCTGTGGTCTGGGCTATGAGACAGCCCTTACAGAAGCCCATTCTCCTCCTCCTGCAAACACAGCTAAATAGGTCATGTCTCCACTAGCAAGATCATCACTGAACAATAAAAGGAGCAAGTTGAAAGAGGAATTAATGAGGAAAGAAGACGAGGAGAAAGAATTTAGATGAGAGAACAGAGGCGGGAGCAGCTGGTGTGTTACAGCTGTTGGAGCAAATATGATTTCCATTGAAAAAAAAAAAAATTCAAAATATACAGATATCGTTTTGACTTTTTTTTATTTGCCTACATTTTCAATTTAACATAAGTCCCTAAAAATCAGCCTTCTATTTTCTAGTTGGGCTAATGCCAAGCAAGAGCAAGTTAAAAAAAAAAAAAAAAAGAGGATATGCAAAGAACCAAAATGTTCAGTGATCAAAATTGGATATATTTTAACCCAAACAACAGCTTTCTGCCAAAATTCTCACTTTGGGTAAAAAGCTGTTCAGTGCATAAATATACACAGAGTAGGAGAGAGATTTTAACGAAAATCATTTTAACCAGTTCAGTATGTTTTTTGTTGGTGTCTGCTATGCTTTGGGAATTTAAAGAGGGAGAAGGAAAACTGCAACTTCAGACAAATGTGTAGGTCAGATGAACCGAATGTTTTTGTCCTTATTTGCCTTCTTGTGAAGCATCCAGAAACAATCCTGTCTGCAACATATAATGATGTGAAGAACTGACAGAGTACAGAAAGTCCAATGTATCTCTGTAATTCTGCTTAAAATCATTAGTGGGGGCTTTAACTTGCCCTGCCACAGCTTTAAGAAGTCTCCTAATCATATCAGCTCCTGAGATTTGCTGGCCATTTGGAAGGGTGATTTATCTTGGGATTAAACTATAGTCATCCTCCTTCTACTCTAATTTTTAAAAAGCACCTCCTCTGAACTAATAACAAGAAGCCATTCCTACAGTTCAATTTCCCAACCATTATTATATTAAGAAATATCATCTCAGTTCAAATGACTTCAATTTTCTAATCCTGAATAAGCCAAAGGAGGATGAGTGACCTTGCTTTATATCAAACAAAATGTGATGCGGTGACAGAGTTTAAACCCCAGGGAGTTCATCAGAAAACTTCAACATCACCAGGGCTATTAGTGAAATGTATGTCTGACACAGACCCAAATTTGGTAGTTGGGAGCTGAAGTGGGTATTTGGTTTCTGTTTGCAGTAGTATCTGCAATCAGACGTGGCACATTATGCATCTGTCTGGTCCTCCGGGGCCCTTCAGCTGCCACCAGACTCTGCTAAGAACCCATACGAGATCAGACCTGAAAAGAGCCATAAAAGGGAAAATAAGTTTTTTTTCCCCGAATATTAAAAAAAAAAAAAAAAAGGAGAAGGCAGATAGGCAAAAAAAAAAAAAGTGTCAGATTCTCTCTCACATGTGCTCAGCCACATATGGAAATTCAAGCTGCAAATAATTCCACCCTACCCAACAAGTTAGCAGGAAGCACCATGGTTCAGCAGCAGTTAGCATGGCAGACTGATCAACAGACTGACTGCTAATCTGGTCTCTACCTGTAATCTGCCATATCATGACTAGCATTTAATTGCAGATCTCCAAAATTTCTTTCTTCCTTATTGGAATTGCAAATTATTTTAACTGTTATGGATGCATTTCACCAGCACCTGATCCAACAGTAGCCTCATGCATCTCTACATTGAGGCCCCAATCGTCTTTAATTTATAGATCTGTAGAGAGGCCCTGATGTAAGCTTCTAGCCCATAATGGCTACATAAATCACAGCAACAATAAGAATATTGCCAACAAGATTTTCCTGATGTTCAGCCTGAATTTCTCCCTTTCTTAATTTAATCTCATAACTCTTCATAATGCTCTAATGCGCTGCCCCAGTTAATCCTAACCCTCCTTTGGGTTTGCAGTGTGCAATTTAGAGCTGTCCAGAAAACATATATTCCATTCTCCAGGAAAACTGCGGCTTCAAAGTACATATTCATTCCGTCTTTGAACAAAAGGGAGACGGTCTAAACTTGTACTGAAGAACCAAGGGAAGGAGATTTATTACCCAGTCTTTTCCCACCCGCTTTCTCCCTGTGTGTCCAACTAAGACTCCTGACCCCACAGCCGATCTTACCTGTTCCCTGCAACCAAAGACATGGAGAGCTAAAAAAGCACATTTCCAAGAGCAGATTTACCAGGAGGAACGCATTTCCCATAAAGATTTCCATTTCAAAAATCTGCTTTATACCATAGGAAAAAAGGCTTCCTCGATAATTCCCTACAAGCATCATCTCATTTCTTTCCAGACACTTTTCCTCCCTGTCCCCATGACACCCAAGAAAGCTATGCATATCTACAATCTTATATTTTCTCTTTCACTTCCCACAAGACTGGGCAGGGAGCTAAAAAAATATAAAAAGAAATCCCCAAAGCATTTCTATCAGCAATATTGTGTTTTGTTCTGGGCATTGCATTAGGTAGAAAAGGAGCAGAAATGGCAAAATACTATTATCAGCCTAGCAAAAGTGATGAATTACCTATACTTTCTAGATGCTTATTCAAAGTATGCCTGGGCTGTCAAACACTTACTAGATGTGTGCTCTCTTCTTATGCATTTCAAACATCATGCCATGTTATAGACACATGCAGTGAGAGGCAAGGGCAAGACCTTAATGTTTTACTGTAAAAATCACTTAGCCAGGAATTTGATTTCCTTCAATTTTCTGAGGTTTTTTTTTTTCCGCTAGGGAGCAACAAACGTATTGTAACTGAACTGACAATCATAGTGTCTTACTTAAAATGAGATTGTCAAAATATTGTGTCAGGAATCCTCTATAAAGTGATTTCTTTGGCTGTCACTCATACTTGCCATCCTAAAGAGTCTGGTTGCCATTAACAAAGATACTCAACACATATATAATCTCAAGAGAATAGATAGTGCTAAAGTTAGGAACACCCAGAAATGCTAATAACAGCAATAATCTAACCTTTGGAAAGCTGCTTATAAAAAAAATGACAGCAAGAAAATACAAATTTAAAAATAATGCAAAAATCAAGTTTATAGAAACATAGGAAAGTTATGCCTATATACATAGTTGTTTCATCATGTATCATGTAACCATGTATCTCTATTGGGCAAATAATGATAATGGTACAGCGGGCTCTAATTCATGCCATCTTTATGGTACATAACATCTGTACGAGTGCAGGAGCAGATGATCTGCCCTGTCTGTATTAGAAACTCAAGTACTGGCCAGATACCCATAAAGTAAAACTGCAGTAAAAGAGATGCTTGTTTTTTCCCTTGGGCCTAACTTCAGGCTTTCCAGAAGCTCTCAAAGCATTAATCCAAGCAATAATCAAGTTATAAGGAAGGATTGCATGAAAATAAAGCCCAGAACCAGGGCCCAGGGCTTCGTGCATGATCTCCAAAATGCTTTTGGAAAGTGTTGCTTTGAAAACCAGTGGCTTCATTAAAAAAAAAAAAACATCACTAACAGATGTAGTTCCTTGCTCCATGCTTGACTAGGCCACACTTTGAGTTGACTTATGACCTAGGGGAAAAAAAACTTGAATAGGGTGAAATCTAGCCAATTCGTGAACATGTAGAACCGCCTTTTGACTGCTCCCTGATGTGTACTTCATTCATGAGAGAAGTTTGGTTTTCTAGGTCTACTTGTACCAGCAAAAGCTTCCAGCAATTCCGGTCTCCAGGACAGTGCCCGTGTAGCTGCCAGGAGACTTTGTGCCTTGCAATGCACTGAGAAAGGATGTTCAAGGCAGCGAGGAGGTGTCTCTACCTTCCCAGCACCCCAAGCCTTCCAAGCTGCTACACTCAGTCTCTTGTCCTACTTAGGGCAACAAAATTTTCCAGTCCTCTGCCAAGCTGACCTTCTTCCATTCACCTTTCATCTTGGTGGCAAGTCCAATTTCGCTGCCTTCCAGCCAAAGCGGTGCAATAATCGTGCAATGTGATTTAAGTAATAAAGAAATTGCTGTACATGCTGTTTGGTTTCTAGAGAGCTGGGAATAGCAAAGGCTCAAGTTGTAGACAAGTGCATTAATCTTTTCAGCTTTCCTGGAATGAAACATCAGAGGCTTTAACCTATTCTTTATTGCTATTCCAATGCCCTGGATGCTACTTTTAAAAATAAACTCCTGAAAGAAGACAGGAGGGGAAAGGGGGAAGGATCTCAAAAGCCGTTCATTAATATGCTATAGACTGAATCCATAACCTCCAAGAAAATATGGAAAATGGGTAAAAATCTGGAATGTTATTTCCTGTTAATTTATTAAGATGCTAACAATTTTTGATATTTTCCTGGAAGCTCTATCTTGTACCCCTGCTTTATACTGCCCCAGTTGCAGAAGAGTTGCCCACAGCCAAGCTTACATAGTTCTGTATGATCTGTAGACTCATCTCTGGCTGGTAACTGTAGCAGTTCAATTCCCTAGGGTGGAACAAGCTCTGTTTGGGTTATTTCTGGAGACGATAAACACAGTTTTGCTGTGTAAAAAGAACGGCTTGCTCTTCTTCGGAGGGGATACCGACAAGTTTAAAGTGCAGCTTTCTCAGGGGTCTGATCTATACTGCACAAGTTCACATGCTACGGATACAAGACCAGCAAACCCTCAGGGAACACTGTTGGGGAGGAGGGTTTGGGGGTTGGTAAGAAAACAGAAATTCTGCAGGGTTGACGGTGGGGAGAACATTTGTCGATCACTGAGAATCAGGAGGTACCAAAATGGGCTGTAATTGCAGGGATGCGTGTTGCAGCAATTACGGTACCTGCTGCACCTTAATCCTTGCAGGTGGAAGAACTGATGATGAGCATTTTGGATTTGCTCTCATCCTGCAGGAATTTCACAGAGGTTTGTTTCCACCTGAGGTTTGTTTTGTGTCCTGCTTTGCGCCGCTAATGTCTGAGAAGATTCTGCTTGAAAATATCTAGTAATATTTTATTCCTGAGTGGGAATAAACGTTGGAGGTCTAGTCTGGACAAGTCATCCCCCTTAGTATAGCTGGCACCTTAAGAAAGTAATTTAGCCTAGTCTAAATAATAGCATTTGAAATAAGTGGGATGAATTAACTGCTCTCTGGAACCACTTATTTCTCTGCTAGACATTAACAAGTTCAGACAGCAAGAACAGAGGAGATATATAATTTTTAGGTGAGATGAATACCTTCCTTGTGGTTTGAAGTCATCGGTCCAGCATGCCCACAGGCAGAGCTCCTCTGGAATTCTTACATTAAAGCACCTAATTCAAGTCTTCCTCAAGTGGGCTGAAAAGAGTTAAATGAGTTAAATCCTTGCTTTCAACATTTTGCAGGTAAAGCAAAGGGTGCGATGTCTGCCATAATGGAGTGTGATTATGGGAAGCAAAATTTGCAATGGAATTATGGTAATTGTATCTTCTGTTCCAACAGGTATTTGGAGGAAAGCAGCATTTTAGATAATTAGCGTTATTTTGTGCAAATAGCTGAGTGGATACAGGAGGAGGCAAGGTGATTCTCCCACAGGCGAGTATTAGCTAACATTATGGGCTTGAATGAACCCACAGAGGAGTTATTCTCCAGGATAAAAAAAGAAAAAAAAAAAAAAGAAACCCTGGCAGGTGACAGTCTTTCTACCAGGCAGGAGGAGATGGGGGCATCTCCAGCAATTCAGGTGCTTCATTTAACCCATTTCCCCAGCAGTGCACTTTTCCCCCAAAAAATGCAAAGCTTAGTCTCTTTGACCTTCCTGTCTGGCAACATCAAGATCTTAGAAACAGGAAAAAATGACTTTACTGCAGGTACAAGAGAAATAAATGAGCAGGAAGCATGTGTGGGACCATGAACCGTGCAACATCTGGCACTAGAAATGGGCTGGCTGGGTTGAAATGCTGTTACATGCCTGGCCAGGGAGTTTTACACACATAGAAAAACAAACAATATTTCCCTCAAAGCCTTTGGACTGTGGAAAAACAGTGTTTCCAAGCATCCCTTTAGTCACAGAGAACTGGAGCCTGTGGTGCAAATGCCAGAGATCCTCTGGAACTACTGCTCTTTTCTTCAGGTGACAACCTGTGCTCATTGATAACAAGGTGGTCCAAGGCTGCTGGCAACAGCAGGAGGCTTCCAAAAAAACTTCATCTGTCTTTGACACCTCTCTGCTCATTCCAACAGAAGTTTGTTCAAGTGGGGTCTGAGGGCAGCCCAGGAGTCACCACTTCTAGGCCTGGACAAAATTGGCAATTGCTTTTCTATGGGAGATTTTGACACGTACAGGTTTCCTTTCCAGGTTTCTCAACAGCTTGGTCATTGTATAGTGGAAGTCCTCCAGGGAGTGCATCTCCAAAAACTTTGCCATGATAATTTACTCTTATCTGAGGCGCACGTGTATGAGGTGACATAACCCTGGTCTATAGTTCATGGATCTGGACTCATAGCTCAGGTGCACGTGGGTAGACAAATGTTCTATCCTCTCTCCACAAGCTCGTGGAAAGGAAATCTATGGAGACAAGACAAATAATTTAGATGCTGTAGATTAACATCTGAGGCTCCTGACTTTGGGCAGAAATGCAGAGCTTCAGCTCCTGAGAAGAAACTCCCAGGAATTTAAGAGAATTTCTGCATCTCATCCTGGGCAGATAGTAAACTGAAATGACTAAAAATCTTAGGAATATGTGATGCTCTTGAACTTTCTCATGGGTGTGGAGAAGCTATAGCAGTTGAACAAAGGCAAACCAGGCATATGCTAAAAATAAAGAGAAGAGCTTAATTGCCTGGTCATGCGCTCATCTAGCATTCATTCCTAGCATGTGTTGCTGAAGTTAACAACATACCAATTGACTAAAAAACAAAAAAAAAAAAAAGAAAAAGAAAAAAAAAGAAAAGGGACACATCTCTTAAGTCAAATATTTGTCATGCTTGTGAGAAATTAATTGCTAGTTTTACATAATTAGCTTCCTAGCAGGCTGCATCTCTAAAAGCAAAATGACCTGAGGGGTAGTAGCAAGTTTTAAAATTTTAAGTAAATAAGTGATTTCGGTTAAAGAGATTAATGAAATGAAACGGTTCATTAAGGACTGATTTTGAAGATTTTGAGGAACACTTACTGGAAAAACCTGAGCAGCTAGGGAATATTTTTTTTTTAATTTGGGAATACATGGCAGCAGATTCCCATAGCTTTGCAGAAACACCTTCCCCACCCACTACTGGCTCCTTCAGTGCCCAGGGCTGTCTCCCTTCCACAAATATTGGGCACGAGGACATGATTATGCACCTCGACTCCATAATGCTCAGATTTCACTCTATATATCATATACAAACTCACAGGCCAGCTCATCTGGGAGCTGCTGGCAAGTCAGATACCTACCACATGCCATGGCTAAAGGATCCCAAAAAAAACACTTATCCTCTCTAACAGACCTCTCCATCTGGCATATGAGCTTAAATCTCACATCAGGTCAGGGACAATGAGCACATGCTGTGATCTTTTCTTCCAGATTGACACCAGACACTGGAGATTTATTGTTTTCGGCCATGGGAGCTGGAGGAACATCTCCATGGCCTGGCAGCAGCAGTAGCGTCCGCGTGAGAGAGCCACAGCGCAGTGCAAAGCACGGGCCTGTGGTTTGCAGCATCAAGATAAACATGAATAATACAGGATTTAGGGCTTGGGGATTTGCTTTTTGTTTTCATTTCTTTTTTGAGTACCAAAGCATATTCATAGAACTATATACAGAGCCTGCATGGAGCTCCTTATTATAAGCACGGAGGCAGTTTGGGGAGGCACAAAAGCAGTAAGCTTGCGCACATTGATTTCATGCTTATAAATGTAATTATCACTTTATGATTATCATTTTATGATTATGATGAAAATTTTGCATGTATGTATGTAGTCACATACAGCCACTAACACACACACATATGTGTATATTTTTAAGTGTATATATATATATATATATGTAAACACATTCATGCACAGAGTGCTGTCTTCTGCCACCTCTCTTGCTGCACATATTCAGTCCATGGCTGTAGTGCAGCCAAGAGGAGCTGTGACTACGGCTCCTCCATTCCCTGCAGACCTTCTCCATCTCTCCCTTTGAATCACATCTGCTGACTTTAAAGGCAGTTGGGCTTTTAGTGCCGCAGAGCTGAACCCAGTGGAGAGTTACTGAGATGATATAACATTGTGCAGCCACCTAAATTTTATACATCATAGTACTTTTCAGAAGTGTCTAAGTGGCTTAGGAACTAGAGCTTACAAAAGCATCTGAAAGTCTCACTTACAGGACACTGACTGCAGGTACTGAAGTCTGGGGTTTAAAAATCATAGTTTGAATTTTTTAGATCTCATGGAGAAGAATTGGTGGTCCTAGCAATTAGAAAAAAAAAATGTTTTGACCTTAAAGAAGTGCACCATTTGCTGTAAAATTACAGAAGGAGAATTAATAGAGAGCCTTAGGATGCCAAGCTGATAGTCCCTTTTCTTTTTGGGCTCCATGCTGGAATTTGAAAGGGAGATTTTCAAGGAACATCCTTTAATTAACTGCCTAAAAAGCTCCAAGTTAACAAAGGAAAAATAAAATTTCCCCAAGCTTTATAGCAGTGCCTTTTATGTGTCCTGTTAAACATTAACATCTGTTTGCAGAGCTATGAGACTCCCTCCCTCTTCTGAGCCACGGTCCCTTCTGCGTTCACAGCAAAGCCCTCCCTCTTCTCTCTGTCAAGCCCTATTTCCAGCCAAGCTTCCTTTCCTCCTAAACTCCATATTAATAACTGCAATGGAGACATATCTCTTCTGCTTTTGCTGTGAAGAATACAGCAAAAAAAAACCCCAAAAAACTAATGGTTATTTTCAGATTGCCTGACAGTGATTAATTGCAGTTCCAGCAGATGCTCCAAATAAAACATGCTTTGGCCTCCCTGATTTATAGTGGATGCAGAGACAGGAAACACATTCCCCAAAATGAGAGTTAGGCAGTGCCTACCCTGCACCCATGCACGGAGTCAACAAGCAGGAGGGATCACTGGCCACCAGCAGAAAAATTGAAGGGTGCAGGAGCGGGGAGAAAATCTCAGTACGATTGCTGGCAATATAAAAATGGAAGGAGGCGAGGGGAGGAAGACAGCGAGGACACAGGGAGCATTTTACGACGGCATCACTCATGTAATAGCACCGTAGGTTTTATGTTTGCAGATGGGAAGAGATAACAATCAGGTTTACGAGGGGGGAGAATCAGACATTGCCACCACCGCATTTGGAGTGCGGACTGTTTACTTGATGTAGTGTATGATTAAGCAACAAGACGGGGATATCTAGAAACCATCATCTATGCAGCTAACTATCCATCTTCCTGATTTGTGTTTTGTGTTAGAAGCAAATTACAGAGCTCAAGTTTTTTGCGTGTGTTTATGTTTGCAGGATCTACCACTTGAGCCATGTCAGGCCCTGAGGTTTGCTTTGGACAGGTGAAGGGGAAAACAACTTTTTGGGCAAGCACAGCTGGAGCAGAAGTGTATTCACCAGCCACTCATCTGCCATGGTCCAGACATGGTCAAGCTGATGTGGTACTTGACACCCTGGAGGAAGTAGATTGACCTCACTGGTGTTGAGATATGCTTGGGGGAAGAGAGGTGGGAGGGGAACAGAAAAATAGAAACATAGATGATTCTGTTTTATTCATAAATGATATTAGGACTTTAGGTCCCAATTAATCTACCCATTCTGTCCCTGGAGCTGAAATGCCTGTGTGGGCATTAGGACACAGTGCAATTCAAGTGGGCTTGATCCAACACTCAGAGGTGCCACTAAAGCTTTCCATGGGTCTTAGGTGGCTCTGCATGAATTCCTGCTAGGTCTGATAAAGACTTTTTCTCCAAGACAGCTTTGCTTTTCTAACAATCTGTCTTGCAACAAAGTCACCCAGATTCTCCTTTACCTCCTTGCAGGATTCTCATCATAGTGGGCAATAAACTACTGGGAACAAAATCCCTATTTGATTTTTAGATCATTTCTTACACTCTTTCATGCACATCTGAGAATGCCTTTCTTATTTTTTTTTAAAAATCTTTCTATCTTTGGAGCTATTTTCTGAGACCTGAAGGGAAAAAAAATATGGGAATGTCTCACAAGCATGTTCAAGGCCCCTATTAACTTTTCCACTTTCCCTACAGTAATTGTTTCTGTCTATTTTAATTTCATGTTGCCTGAGAGGAACTAAGATGTTGATGCAGATCCAGGCAGGGAGTTGCCACAGGCGCCTGCACATAACAAAACGAACGGCCCTCGCTGTAAGATCTGCAGCAGCCCTTGGAGATACAGGGCTGGAGCATGCACCGTGCTGCTCGCAGTGATGTCTTATTTTGGAAGTTTATTTTGAAGGCTGAAGAGGCACCAGCTGAGCCTGATTCAAAATCCAGGTGCCAAAGGTTCCGATTTGGGCTCTGGCATAGATTTAATGTCTCGTTTAAATGATCCCATGCCTTGCTCCCTATGGGCAGGGATTCTTCTTCCACCAACCCCATTTATCCATCCAAGGTTGAGGGCAGGGACTGCCTCTTGCAGGATGCACATTCAGCTCTGTGCACAAATGGACACCAATGGCAGCTGAGGTGCGTGATCCAACAAACCAAATAACGTGGCAATAATTACTTTTTCAGAGGTGACCATGCAAAACCTGTCGAGTGCCAGTGAAACCTGAGCCACTTCTGAGGGGGGCTGCCTCATTACGTTCATATAATTAGCTAAGCAGATGGATGGATTTCCTGTGAACGTTGCCTGGCAGGATGAGACCTTGCAGCCTTACATATCCTTGCCTTCAAAGCCTGCTCGAGGGTAGACGTGCTGCATACGCAAGAGCTGCCACAAGGGAGCATATTCACCGCCTCCTCGCCTTCCCACGCTCCTGCAGCCTGCGGGCAAGGCTGGAGCACAAAGCTCCCTTGTTGTCCCGCTGCTTGGCTAAACCGGCTGTCCGATGATAACAAAATCAGAACTTTTTCCATCTCCTATGACCCATCTATTCAGTAGGCAGGACCAGAGATCAGCAGGCAGGCCAAGTGTTAGCTCTCGCCCAGCTCTTGGGTGCGCTCCGCGCAGGGCAGTGGGCAGAACTGTTGGAGACTGGATCAAACAGGGGAAGGGCAGATTGTGTTTGGAAACGGAGACACATGAAGGAGTCTCGGTGCTCCCTTGGCCTCTTCGTGCTGCTGGGGGTCTGGCCAGCTCCTGTGAGCCAACAAGATGGAGGACACTTGGACTGAGCTGGTGAATCTGGAGCAGACAACACAATTCTCTGAAATGTAGTGACCCACATGAAAATACAGGAAAGGTGACCCCTCTGTTAGGTGAGTCCTAACACAGGCATGTTAGGAGAGAGAAATGGGGACTTCAGCCTCCAGGTCTGCCTTCCTCAGACCTGCTTCTTTACTCACCGAATACACAGAAGGGAAGAAAAAGCCCAATCTCCCTGAGAACTTTGCTAGAGGAGCCACAAAGCTTTCCCACTCCCAGTGTGCTTTCATGTCAGTCTGTCCTCACAGAGCAGCGGGTACTTCACCAGCTCCTTTCTGATCACTCCCAGACAGGGCAGTTTTCCATCTGAAGCTATTTAACAACTTGTCTTCAATAAAAGAGCTGGCTCATTGCATTGCTGTTTTGCCGAGCGCCTGTTACATGACAGCCTGGAACCCTAATTATTCTGACACTTCCTAAAGTAGCTCCATAATAAAATTCTTTACTATATTATTAAAGAGGGACCCTCCTCTCCTCTAACCTGTGCAATAGTTTCATGTCAAGTTTATTTTGCTGGGATCTGGGATTTCTCTCCTGCTTAGCTCTGAGCTCTTAATTCCCCCTCCCATATACCTGATGTTTAAAACATCGAAAACATTGTGATTTGCATGAAACTAGCATTTTTTATTTTTATTTTTTGGCAGGGTTCATGAAGGGAAGGATGTAAGAGGGAAAAGTGAGAAGAAAAATAACATTGTCCAGTTGTATTATTTTATCATTTTAAGAGGCCCTTCTGTCTTCAGTGTTTTAGTGTTTCCAAATGAGAGGGGAAATAGTGCCATGTTGTTTCAATGATATGGGGCAAAGGATGACATTAGTAACAGTTCAAAGTGAGATGGATATCAGACCCAAGGGCCACCCAACACCTGCTGACACCAGGCGGATTAGTTCAGGAAAGCTGCCAGAGCTACTCTCTGAAGGTTTCCAAATCGCAGGGGAGCAATATTTGTGAGATCTGTTCACCTGTGATTTACCAGGAGGTGAAGGGGGAAGGTTTCAAGTGCCAGTGTCACCATGTCTGGGATGACTCATGTCCAGGCTGGGGTGACTTGGACTCGTGTGCTACTTGGTGGGCTTGCACATCATGAGCTCTCTGTTAAGATCATGATGCTTCTTTCCTATGCTACTAAAGCAAAGATGGGAAGGGAAGGGAAG
>VZSV01000226.1:475117-591756 GCA_013398735.1 Nothocercus julius | reverse complement strand
GAGAAGAGAAGAGAAGAGAAGAGAAGAGAAGAGAAGAGAAGAGAAGAGAAGAGAAGAGAAGAGAAGAGAAGAGAAGAGAAGAGAAGAGAAGAGAACTTCTGGAAGGAAAATAAAGCAGTGTCCACTGCATGACCTGGCTATGCACATGAAGATGAATGGCACAAACCTGCTCAAGCCCTGATCATACACCAGCTTCGGCTAGAGCACTGTGTTCACTCACTTTTCCTGGGATGGACGCTGAAAAGGTAGATCATGAGGGAGGCCAGCAGAGAGGGAGCAAGATGAAAAAGCAGGAGCAGTTGCCTTCCAGTAAATGCTCTCAGACTCTTATTTTCATTAGTCCTAAATTCAATCACAGTTTAAAGAAAGCAAAAGATACAGAGTGAGAGCTCTTTTAAAGGATTCTTCCAAGCGAGCAAGGCATGCATCACCATTAAAAGACTGACTTAAAGTTATTTTTATTATTTGCAATTACTGCTGTGCCCAGAGGCCTCTGCTGAGATGAGATTCCCGTTGTGGGCCTGGTGCCTCCGCCAGCGCCAGTGATGGGAAAGGAGGGTGTTTTGCACCTGCTGCTGGATTGTACAGCAGGAAACACAGACTAGAGAGAGGATGCAGCCATGGTGGTCCTGCCAGGGACTCAACATCCAGTGAGAGACTCTGTTCCCCATTTTCTGCAATATAAATAGGTAAGAGAGATGGAAGGGGAAAGTCAGCATAGTTCTAGTAAGAGTCATAGTTGAGGAGTTGTCTTCATCATTGGCTTTGCAAGAGAAAGGTGCTGAGCAGATGATACAGCATTTAGTCTCAAGTCATATATTTGCCCTGGACAGTCTCCAGGATGGGGATGGGGCAGATTACTGTGCCTCTCGTTGCCCTCACTTGCTTTCTCAGTGTTCAGGCTGGAATTCCTTGGGATAGAGTCTCTCCCTGTGTAGCAAGCCTCAGCTTCGGCTGAATTCCTGGGCACAACAGGGCCCTTCAAAGCATGGTCAGCCACACAGCCATGCTCCCAGGCTGTGTGACAGTACAGAGGGGCTGCAAGTAGGCTGCCCAAACACCTGATACGTTGGAACCTTAGGCTGTTCAAAGAACAACATAGACATCCCTGTAGCAGCTGCTTTCGGTCTATCTCCAGAATTTCAAGGGCTGCCCAAGAATAATTTACCAGGCTCAAAAAGTGAATGAGCAAACCATAAGCTCCTTGTGCCAAGCTGGCTCCTCAGCACAAAACCCTGCCACCACTCCAGAAGACATTTTATGAACCCCCGGATCTTCTTCATGGCCCATGCCAGACACAGGCTCCCCTGTGAGAACAGCTAGAGAGATGGTCTTGCCAACTTGGTATCCCCAGGACACTGCAGGATGTCCTAAAGCTGCAGGTCTGGCATGTCCAGACACCCCTATGAGCTGACGTGACCCTTGAGGTTGCAGAATAGTCATCTAAATCTCCTCAATGGTCAACCAAAAAGCCACCAAGAGTGCTGGGATGGTCAAATGTGCCCTGATACCCGAGTCCCACTGCCTGTTGCCATTTCCGTGGTTTCCAAGGAAACCTAGCACCTCTGCGAGCCGGTTGCTGGGATAGTTTTGACAAAGGAGTTCTGTGATGCCTTAGTTTCTAACAACTGCTCTTGTTACCTTCTTGGCCTTTACCCCTTTATGTGGGAAGCAAAAGGATGGGGCTTTCATGAGGTAGAGTGGGAGAATCCCAGCTCTCCCACGTGCCCTGCTGCCTTCCCTTCTCTGCTCTCTGCAGATGAAACAAAACCACACCAAACAAAGAAACGGCTCAGGCCACTGCTAATTTTAACGAGGTTTCACCTTCAAAGGAGCATCCATCGCTGAACAAGCAGTGAAGAGCAACATGCACCATTCAGAAGCACTTTCTCAGGGCCGCACAAAGAATCCTCCCTCTGACAGCTTTCACTGCACACAGCAGAGATCAGCCAAAAAGATTTATTAGCCGACTTCAAAGCCTGAATTGCCCAGGAAGCTTTTGCTCTTGCCTTATTACTGGAGAACTCTCCAGGTCAGAAACCTTTATTGGGAGAGAAGGATTTTTTTTGGCGGGTTGTTTTGTTCTGCTGGTTCCGGATGTGCTAATCTAATGACATGAGTAATGTTTTCCAGCCTGATAGACGTCAATGAAAATAGATGGCGGAGGACTCAGAGATGTCTAGACTGAGATTTGTCTTGAAAATGAAGGCCTGTTCCTGGATAGCAGAGTGAGGACTATGCTGCATGAGGGCAGAGTGCATTCCCCTTTCATTTCCTGCATGAAGAAGCACAGGTCAGTCCCGGCTGCCTGGGATCCAAATGTCAGCAAGGTACTGGTTGATATATTGTCATGCAATAGATTGCCAAGACAGAAAAGGTATCCACAATGACACTGTGAAAAATGACACATGGAAGAGAACGGAAGTGGCAAAGATCCCTCAAACACACCCCTATTTCTATTGCAGAACACAGGCCGGTCTGAGGCTGCCAGTGGCCTGAGGGGGTTTCTAGTCAGTAGGGAGAGCATGCCAACGGGTCCTTGCTTTCCCCAAAAGGGAAATGAGATGAATATGTCACCCTTGAGCTTCTACATTTCTTGTTGTCCTTTGTTCCTACTTTTCTTAAAATGATATTTTCTGCAGTGCCTTGGTTTAGTAACATCAGTGACTAAGGAGTATTCCTTCGCGCACCCTGATGACCTCTTTTGGTCATCAGGACAGCTTTGGTAGCCAGCCTTTAAGAATCCAGCCCTTGGTTTCCTTTGAAAAGAGGAATTTAGTTCATTAGTCTTTGGGGGATTTTGAAGCCCTAAATCTGTAACGAGAAATAATTCATTGGAGAGTAAACAAGCATCACTAGAGTTTCATCCTTGTGGCTTGTGCCTCTGACTGGACTATAGCAATATCAAATCAATCTTAGTAGTCTTACTGTTTCTCACTGAGTGAAATGGACAATGTTAAATGGAAATTTATTCTGTTGAAGTCAACAGGATTGGAGCAGGCTGTAATTACCCAGGGAAAACTTTAGGTATGAATTATCATGTGCCAAACTGCCGGATAACAACCCTTTACAAGACAGGTGAGTCCGTTCATGTTCCCTAATGTCACAGATGTGAAGAAAGCAGGGTCCCCTTATCACAGCAGCCAACTTGGAGATAGGCATTGTACATCTGTTGCTTATCAAAGAAAGACCATTCGGAGCTGGGTAGGATTAGAGAACACCTCTTCAGAGATAGGGCTTTGTCAGGTGGCTCTTGAAAATCAGCCAGGAAGGATGGGCTTGCAAAAAAAGATCTGATCACAGGAATCACCACTCCACTGAAACCACCATATGGGCTCATGCAGACATAGTCAGAGGTTTCCTAAGAAAGTACAGAAGCCGTCCAGCAGATTGCTGCCACTGAGCTCTTTCCTTTCAACCCTGCTCATATTACAGGTTGCTCTGATGATCACAGAATCACAGAATGGTTAACGTGACCTCTAGAGATCATCTAGTCCAACCCCCTACACACGCAGGGTCACCTACAGCATGTGGCTCAGGACTGCGTCCAAGCAGGTTTGGAAGATCTCCAGAGAAGGAGACTCCACAGCCTCCCTGGGCAGCCTGTGCCAGGGCTCTGTCACCCCCACTGTTAGGAAATTTTTCCTTAAGTTCCTGTGGAACTTTTGGTGCTTCAGTTTGTGGCCATTTCCTCTAGTCCTATCAGCGGTCACCACTGAGAAGAGGCTGCCCCATCCTCCTCACTGCCTCCCTTGAGTATTTATAGATGATGATCAAGTCTCAGCTGCTTTAAAATGCTGCAGAATGGGGGCAAAAGGAAGCTATGTAGTGGCTACGTTATAGCAATTGACCATTGCTCCCTTTTCTAAGGAAATTTGTGATTCTTTATTATTCTCCCCAGGGTGCAGAGGTAACCTCCTTCCCCCATAGCTTGGGTCCAGAAAAAGAGATGTTCCTCCAGTTCTTCTGCTTTTCATTTTCCAGCAGAAGAAAGTGACGCTTTTTGTGTCACTGTGGTTTATGTGTCCGCCTCCACATGCTGTGTTGCAGGTCACTATCTTCTTGCCATGGTTCACTCTAGGACTTGGGTGCTGCATCTCACCTAGCATAAGATACCATGGCTTGTCTTGGGGTATCTTCACTGCAGGTCAAGACTTGCGACAAACAGCACCAGGATGTGGCCTCTTGAAAGCAGGCACCTCATGGTGATGTATAATATGCTTTGTCCGTGTCAACCAGCAGCTGCTGTGAGTTTCCACAGCTAGTATTAAGGGAATTTTGCTTCCCCATCTCAAGATGGGCCAGACTTTGTAGCACTGGACATCCCCCTTGAGTCCCACCACAGCCAGCTAACCTAGCC
Organism: Nothocercus julius; assembly: GCA_013398735.1. Classification (NCBI taxonomy): domain Eukaryota; kingdom Metazoa; phylum Chordata; class Aves; order Tinamiformes; family Tinamidae; genus Nothocercus; species Nothocercus julius. Next base: position 587,396 of record VZSV01000226.1, on the reverse strand, counting down.
AGAAGTACCCAGGAAACAGGCCTTCCCTAGGACTGAAAATTTCAACTCAGTATCACAATGTGTATGCATTTCTCGAGCAAGAGAAGTAAACACACATGCCGTGTCCTAACTTTAAATGCATGAGCAATTTATCAGAGGCGATAAGTGGGGATTTGAATTCGGAGATGTAACTTATCTCTAAATACATATCTTCCTATTTAGCTGCGTTTACATCCTCCCATATCTCACTGACTGCAATGTGCCTTATTATATCACAGTGCTCGCCTTTGATGTACTGAAAGACTGTTTGTGTTGGTGATGAGAAATGCAAGGTAGAAGCAGGCTTTCCAGGGCTGGAGTTTTCCCTTGCATTCTGCTTTTGACTGTCTTTCATTTAATGTGTCTAATAAATGGTAGTTTACTGGAATCAAAGAATTCAAAGCTTCTGTTCTTCGTGATGAATACAAGGAATGAGAGGCTTTTATATCCTGGGAAATATACAGAAAGACTGAGATATGGGGACAGCTTTCCTATATGTGTCTCATAAGTGAGTGCTTATCCAGAGATAGATGCAGTGATCTCTGCAAGAAAATCAACATTTCCAAGCAAGTATAACGCTGCCACTAAAACTGAACTAAAGTGGAAATACTGCAGGATCTCAGGTCCCATTGTGTGTTGATCTGTTTCTCAGCACAGTTTGGATGGGATTTTCCAGAGGTGCCTCAGACTAGTGCAAATCTAATTCCTGTTCTTTATGCATGATATTTGGGTGTCTAATTTAATGGGGTCTGGGAAAATCCAGTCCCACAATTAGCTCTTATCAGTTTGAACTGAGATAACTGAACCTGAGAATGGAAGTGACACCAGAGCCACTTCAGCGACAGTGGTGATCCAGAGTCAGTCCTAGTGAAGGTATCTCTTTAGAGTGACCAGAGATGCTAGAGATCTTTATTTGCTTAACACAGCTTTGGTCTGAACTCAGTCACATAAGTCACAGCCAGCTTGGGAACATTTCAGACCAAGAGACCATTTGTGTTATCTGTGTATGCAGTGGTCGCTCCTGCTTTATGCAACTAAATGACAGAGGAGAAAGCTGAGAAAAGAGAAGAACAATTATATTCCTCTCACAGATACAGACTGAGGTTCCAGGTGTTGTCCAAAGTGGGCATCACCCAAGTGTCATCCTGTAGAACTGGCCACAGGACAATTCCTTCCGAGCGCCCCATCTTCAGCATCACAGGGTCATGTCCTAGCTGGACCATCAAGTTACTCCAACATGGCAGAAAATACCCTAAGAAACAACTATTAATATTAATGCATCTATCCAGGGGTTTGTTGAATGCTTTGATGGAGACATGGGGAAGAGAAATTCATTCTAGAGCTGAAGAGACAAATTGCGGTACGTTGATGTCAGGACACAATCCCTCAATCTGAAAGAAACCCAGTTGCTCTTGGTGGAGGCACAGGTTCCACCCAGAGCTAATTTCATCCCAAAATGCTGTAACAAAGCCTGCCTAACCAAACACGTGTAAAAATAAATTAAAACATTACTGATGGCGAGGGAAGTTTGTGGCACTACAATGTATCTCATTCCCTAGAGAATTAACTTTGGTTCATTTATCCTGAATTTAATTTTACAATAATAAAATAGCTGGGTTTCTGAATAGATAGATGAATACATGGTATTTTTTTTATGAACATTCTCAGTGAAACATGCTTTATAAATTATTTCCAGGAGTAACAGAATTTGCACATTTAAAACAAAAAGAAGGAGCTAAAGAATGAGTATTGGCTTCTTTGCAGCTCTTGTTTGTGTTCATGCACTGAGGGCTTTCTCTATCTATTGCACTTGCCAGTGACTCCAGATTACTGCCTCAAAGCACAAAAGCATTAACGCGGCAAGACTCCTTCTTAATAACTCTGCAGAATTGTTCTGCAAATGAACAAAGATAATGTCGGGCTGACAGGTTGAGATTGGGTGGATGATGAAGGCTGGGGCTGGCAACAGAGATTTTGCCGGTAAGTCACCACATCAATCTGAGAGAGCAGCTGGAAAAAAATATGTATACATATATATATATAACCTGCTTTTACCTGACACAAGATATAAATATGAAGGTTCAGACTCTTTCTATTACGGCATGAATTGAGTCACTTATCCTGAACCTATCTTGTTTTTAAGCTTCTTCTTGCTGTAGTTACTGGGTTGTGGAACATCATGCTGCATTGCAAATGTCAGCCGGAGTCGTCTTTTATGAGTATTCTCTTTTCTCTAGTAAAGTTTCTTTCCAGAGACTGTAACATTTGGCTAAACCACTCATTTCATTCGATACTGCTTTTTTGTGGCCAGTATTCAAAGTGAGGTTTTGACTTGGGCAAACAACCTGTCTCACAAAGTGAAGGATCAAAAGGGAAATAAAGAGAAAAGAAAAACTCCTGCTTTTGAAGTAACTGCTGCTGCGGTCTGTTTTCTCCAGCTTAATGCCTTTCTTTAAACTGGCCAAAAAAAGAGAAAAGGGAAAAGCTTTGCTTGTAATTACAAGGCAACAGTGTCCTAATCTCTCCTTCCTCCAGCAGCATGGACAAGAGAATGGTTAAAGTCCTCCTCTACACGAGGAATGGGAGCAGCACAGCACATCAAGAGCAAATATTCACCCAGAACCGACCACAATGGAGGGCAAATTCTGAAGGACCTGATGATCCTGCCTCAGAAATTTCATCTGGAGCTGAAATCTTCTCTTGGAGAAAAGCAATTTTAAACACTAATGGCTGCAGGTGACATTCTGTGCCAGGGCTGCACCTTTAGGGGAGAGATACATGTGCAACTGGGCGCTGCAAAGCAGGGTGAGCCCGGCTGCTAACTGTCGTTCTGCTAATATTGCAATGGTTTTTCCCAGTCTCCTATCACGAAGCCCTTGGTCCTAAAGGCACATGATTAAAGGAGAATTTCTGCTTTCATTAAGAACAAAAAAGAAACCACAAATTCAAAGCTTTCTATGGCTGAAGAAAAAAAAGCCTGAATACTTCATTCAAGTGTGCTTAGGAGGTTTTAGAAAACCAAAAGACGCATAGAAAACAGGCAATATTTACTATTTCAAATACTTTATGGTTTCTTTGAAGTCCAATTCTTTCCTTTGTGAAGTTGCCTATTTTGTAAAACTGATGCGGTTTCAGTTACTTTCCATGAATTAACCACAAAATACCCCTCACGCTTGGCCTGACTACCCAGCTCGGGCTCATCCCTGCAGACTCAAGAAAAACAAAAATGATTTTGTTGCTTGCACCTTGTCTATATAATACAGAAGGTTTGAGCAACAGTTAAGACCAAGTAATTACGGACAGATATATAGCACTACAGCTCAAACCTGCACTGTAATGGCTCTATAAAGTCACCCAGGTTTGGATATACATTGAACCATTTTTCACGTTGCAAACGATTTTTTTTTTTTAAGAGCTATAACTTTGGGGGAGTTGATGAATTCCCTGGATTGATTGTCCTTTAGTAGATGGAGAAAGACACAGAGATACTGTGGCACAACAAGAAAAAGTGTGCAGAGTGGCAAAGGGAGCTGAGGCAGGGGAAAAAAACTGAATTCTTAGCAATGAGATTTCCTGAAAGCTGCTGAAAAGAAAAAAATAAAATAAAAAATAAATGTACACCATACCCTATAAATGTCACTTTGCTGCTTCACCCATCTTCTGGGCCTTCCCTGTGTTGTGGGAGCCTGGTCTCAAACAGGAGGTTTCTAAGAGTGCCTGGCCCAGCTGTTGTCACCATGGTGGCCCAAAGAGTTTGGGCTTCAGTAGCACCAGTGGCTAAATTAAAGGATGGATAATTTTCTGATGCCTTCTCTTCCCCGCTCCTGGTCAATCTGTGTCACGGAATGGGGTCCATGTCTTTAAATCCCAGTGGTAGAAGAGCACTGAGCAGCAGCCCACTCTTTTATCCTAGCATTTTTTCCCAGAGCTTACGGCAATCAGACCAGGTAGATGATTAGAGCAGGCTATTACTTTTGCATGTTTTAAAGTGAGAGGGCACAGATATATCTTATTCATGCTATAATTTCCTATCCCAAAGAGCACTTTCAATCTGAGCAATGGTGACAATTAAAGGAAACCTCAGAGAAGGACAAAACAGAAGTCTCCGGGCCTGATGAAGCAGCGGCAGCGGGTGTGTGACTCATGGTGCAAAATCCTTCTGGAGCTGAATCATTTCACTGGTAATTCTGTACATCAGCAGGAAAACATCTTAAAAGTGAACATATTTTATGCATCACACTAGCCTGACTTATGATGCAATCACACACCCAAGCCCCAAGCCAAGATCACGCTACTCTGCACCTTGAAGATTCTTTCCTGAATCTCAATGAAAGTGTTTTTTACTCCTTTTCTAAAAAAAAAAAAAAAAAAAAAAAAAAAAAAACAGCTCTTCTCCACTCCATTGACTAGATCATAAAATGCTTCTTTCTTACAGGTCAGTCAAGATTAAGGGGGCTTGATAAGTGATTATTAAAAATAATCACTTAATAATAATATCCTTTTTTCTTTCCACATTACAGACATTGTTTCGCTATTCTTACAAGCCCTGCTTTACAGGGTTGGGAACTGATTTCCCACTGCTCTCAGGGAGAAGCAGGAGCTTCTATATCTCTCAGGTCGAAGTCGTCTTCTCTTTACAGATGCAGAATAAACCCTGTCTGCTATACAAAGCTAAGTCTTGGTGAAGACACATGCCTCCAACCCTCATGGGTGCTCTGGGGGGCTCTCTGCTGCTGAGAATTGTGATTTTTCTAAACTCTAATTTGCTTAACTGAGAAGAAAATCTTTTACCTTCTTCTAGACTCATAATTCACTCCCTGGGGCTCATGGTGCCTTTTTTTTTTTTTTTTTTTTGGCATAATTTCGGCTATGTTCTTTTGTCAGTTGACAAACTAAAGACACAGGGAGAGAGTGAAAGAATCCCACATCAGCACGTAACTAAGATAAACAGGTACGAACATGTAGATACACAGAGATGCAGTGAACGCACTTGAACCCATACATTTAACTGACAGCAGCAGGCATTTGTCTTTCCTTCTCCAGACTTTTCCAGATGTGCTCTAGCATCCCTGCAAGAACATTGCCTTTCGCTGGAGGGCGTGTAATGATATGCCCTCATCCTGGTTTAATCAGTCCTGAACGTGGGAAAGACAATCATGATCTGCAAAAGGCAGTGTTTCCCTTGCATGTGAATTATGTGATACTGTAGCTTCATTAACATGCTTTACACTCTTATCTTTATTCATACTGGCAAATTAAATTAGCGCTGTCTTTCAAATCTCTGTCTATTTTTCCCTGCAGGCAACCACCAGCAGCACAAAATAAATGACAGTAACGGGAGTGGATTGCTGTGATTTTGACGCTAGTGCCTAGATTTTAAGCAACCATCCCTCCAAGAAACCTTTCTCTTTTTCTAGTTCCAAGAGCCAAACTGCATTACAGTGTGCTTGTTACAATGACAGAGCTCTGTGTCCTCGCACAGAGCTTGGGCCAGGATGCAGGGCCCTTGGCTATCACTATGAATACCTAATGGCCTTTCCTCAGTCTCCCCAGATGTAGACTATGTTTTGATCTTTATTCACATATCTCCTTCCTTCCATGATTTTCCTGTCCCAAAGCAGCTCCCTTGAGATCTTGATGGCAAAAGCAAAAAAAGTATGGTTCTGATAAAAGTGGAAAGTCAGAAGCAGAGAGCTCAGAGCTTTTTTGCTGCACAGGGTGATTTTTCCAGGTAGAAGCCTTCTGCTCCTGCTGTAGTGGCTGTGAGAAAATGTGGATGGAAAGATGCAGGGAGTCTGTTGCCAATAGAACCACAGCTGTTTTGTGAAATCATCTTAGTGGCAATGCAGAAAAGGAGGGATGCAGTGAAAAAACTTTCCCTGCTCACATCTGCACCATGCAGCTACTTGGGCTGAGGATTAGAGTGGATTTGTCAACTCTGCAGTCAGGCATAAATGGAGCTTCATAACTTTGCAAGTGCAAAGCATTAGCAGCAAGCGATTTTACATTAAACACTAAATATTGCAGCTATTAAAGAACATTCATCATCTGCACAAGGTGCCTGAACAGAAATGAGCTGTAGCATCTCCTGCAACATTGACTGTAAACATATTAAAAAGCACCATGATGCTGTCAATCATTTCCATTTTAGAGGGGAGACATGGCACACAAGTACACTTTAGTCCACAGCCTTTTGCACAGCACAGCGGAGGCTTGGGGACACTGTCAGACTTCTTGTACCTCCCAACCCTGCTTTTTTGCTTCCCCCCCACTCCATTTTGCTTTGATATTCTGCTCTTTTGCTTGATCTCTGGTTGTGATGTCCCAAAATGAACCATCCTATGACATCGTCATCCCCGCTGGAACGGGTGCCAGTACAACAGCAGGCAACAGAGAAGTCACCCAGTAACTTGATCAACATCAACAACCATCGCACTTATTGCCCCTAGGTGGGTTGTACCAAGAAGACAAAACTCATGGGCAATATAGAGCAATTAATTCTCATAAGACTAATCATGGGGATGCTGCATCTTTCTCCTCCAAGACCTCAATGTGAATAAATTCATCAGACTTTCTTTTTTCTGGGCAATCTCTCTTATTGCCACCAAGAGTCCCAGAAGACTAGTCACAGCCTCAGCTCACTCCCTAGGCTGAAGCTGCCTTAGTATTTGGCCCAGGACTCAAACCTAGCAAGGGTTTCTTTTCCTTCTATTTTACTCCTACTAGGGCAGCCAAGACCAGCGCACATTGTGCTAGGGAGATATGTTCAGTCCAAGACTGTATTCCAGATAAGAGGTTGGATGATTATGATTAATGCAACTGCTTTGTTTGTCTGACAGGTGGACTGATAAATAGATAACGTTGCTAAGACTCCCATCCTTCCTGATGCTATAAACTATAAAGTCAGCCTGAAATGCTGATGTTTCTTGTTGCTCTCTGAAACCAGAGGTCAGGGCACTCTGTGCCTTGCCCTTTGATTGTACTTGGAAAAAGGACTTTGGTACTTAAAGTGAAGAGTGATGATCTCACCAGGACTTGACATGTCTTTAGTTTCCAGTAAGGAAAACAAACAAAACCTCACAGTTTCGAGAATACAGTCCAAGCGCAGATGAATACTCATAAAAGGGCAGAGAGACTGCAGCACCAGAAGAAAAAATAGCTTCAAATGTCACCATAAACCTTGTGAGGTATTTGCTTTCCTTTATCTGATTTCCATTTATTGTTCATTTATCTATAACTGATGTGAATAGATGAGATTTTGGAATACCTCAGCAAGCATATAAGATGCCAGATGCTGCCTACCCACCTGCCTAGCACTAGCCAAACTCATGCCCTTATCTGCAAAACTTCTCCTGCCTTAAGTGAGCACCAGGCACAACTCTTGGCCATAAGCAGGTTCAATCAGTTCTCAGAAGTGACCTCACCTGAAGAGCTGGTCATGTTTTGTTGCATTTCTGCTGATCTCTCTGCAGGTCATAGGTGCTCAGCTGGACAGATCCTTATCAGGCATCTGCTCCTTAGCTGATATGGCCAGTCCCCTCTCTAAATTTTCCAAACAATCATTGAACCCTCTACCCCTTCCCAAGATGTATAAACCCTTTGCAAGGCTTTTTCTCTTTGTGGGGTAGGTTGTTTTTCTTGTACTTTCTGAGACAGCTATGTTGGGTTGTAGCTGGGAAGTAGGGCTTTCGGGAGGTCTTTATGCTACTTGCTTTGTGAATAGGTGTAAGGAAATCTCCCAGCAGTAGTTTTCAGGGCCTGTATAATACAGACTCCAGAAAACACTACTAATGACAGTTGCAACCTGTCTTTCTTGTTGAAGCTGCTTGTTTAATATAGGTCATTCCTTCAAAATGTCTGAGGGCCTTCTAGTTTTTTGTCTATGTCTTTCTATTAGCGGTGGGAATGGTGATTTTTTCATTTTACTGGTCATGGTTTTATAGAGGCAGGCAGTTAAATAGGACCTTTGCCAGTGGAGAGAGGCCGATGAGGGACACCTTGGAGTCTGTGGGGAACTGGAAGCCTGTAATGGGACTAATGTGCTAATGAGTATTGCGCCTACCCATCTGTGTGTTCTCTATAACTACATGAGTTCCCATCCCAAGCTTGGGTTCTCTGTTGCTTCTCTTCCTGTCTGTGCCTAGAAGATTCATGTTTATGTGAGGTTGTGATCTTTGGGACCTCTTGTTCTCAGGTAATGCTCAAGTGCAAATGCGATGGGGATCTGTGGTTGCAGAGCAAAGTGCCCCGGGACTGGTCCCTTGGCCAGGTTCTGGAGGAGCTTGTATTTGTTCACTCCATACTTGTCATTTTTTCACTGTTAACTGCCCAAAGAGCAAGTGAATTTGGGGTTGGACGAAGCTTTCTGGAGTCACTTATTCCTAGCCTGACCACAACATCAGTTGGACTCTCTGGAAAGTGTAGGGTGACAGGAAGAGGAGAGCAGGTTAATGTCCTAGCACAGCTGTTGTTGCCTCAGATTTGGGATCAGCTCTGTTGCTTTTTGCTCTTTGAACAGCAGTATCTTCCCTCAGTCAGGCTTTAAGGGGAGATTAAGAGTGTTCAAAAGCTCTATTTACATTTCAAAAACTAATCAGGAGCTGGTGAGAGATCAAAGTGAAAGTAGGGTTTAGGTGTATTGATCAGATGCCTGGGATGCTGGGGTTTTCTGCCTTCCTCTATCTTGTAAAGGATCAAATAAGCATTTGGAAATATAAGAACTGTCAGCAGGGTTGTTTCTTTTTTCCCCTTGGTAAGAAGTGCTTGTAATCCCAGATACTTGCCTCAAAGAGAAATCATTCCGTCACAGTATTCCTTGGATTAGTGCCTACGCCTTGCCCACATGACCCTTCTCTCCTGTAGCCTCCTTTCTGGAACAGTGGCCATCCCATTGGCCAAGCAGATGTTTGGCAGATCCACCTAGAACCTAGATTATGCTCAGCCAGACCTTTTAATGAGAAGGAATTGGAAAACGCCTCAGTGGTTATTTTTCCTTGGATGCACTGGTCTAGCTGATTCTGTGGATGAATGCTTGAAAGTTTGTCAATGTGATACTGATAGATGTCAGGTGGCAACAAACCCAAATGCCCACCCAGACCGGTCTCCCTATAGCCTTGGCCAGCCACACTGGAAGAAGCTAGCTATGCATTTCTTTCCATTGCAAATAGGAATACTCAGACATTCATGTGCTGCTATTTCTCATAGATTACCTAGAGGCTTTCAAGTTAGAACCTCAGGGCTCCAAAGGACACCTGCGGCGTGCTTGGCTCTGCTGTTTGCTGCCTTCCCTTTGCTGCGTGCTCAGATAGCAACTGCGCGTGTGTCTGGCAGGGAGAGGACTCTGCAGGAGGAGGAGGACAAAGCACTCGAGTTCTGCTCAAGTGGATTTTGGCCAAGCAAGAAACTGTTTCAATTAATCACTGTGACAATTTTCTTCTTGGAGCAAACCTGCCTAGTCTTTTTTCCTTTGTGCCAAGCTCATTGCAGCTCTAAGCAGAGGCTCCTAAGGAAGTGCTGTGTGACAGTAACAGCACAGCACCTTGAGCCTCCCCGTGTGCAGGATGTCTGCAGTAGAGCTGCATTACCAGAGTCACCTGGGGCACACATGTGGAGATGATAAGAAATGTAATTGTTTGAAAACCTGAAAGCACCTAAACTTGAAACAACACTGCTTTCTCTCTGGTCTGGATAGGAGTGGTAAGGCTGTGCCTCATGTTCAGTGTATAAGGAGATGCTTTTTCTGCAGAGAGCAGTAGCTTCAGCCTCAGGGACACTGCCCTGGCTTTGGGTAGGTGCAAATGGTGCTAGTAATGAGAGGGAATGAGGAATTTATCATTTCTTCTCAGTAACAGCCAGAAGGTCATGTTTCAGGTAAGAAATAACCCTCATGGGTCCTTAATTTCAGGCAGGCACAAAACTGCCTGATGAACTGGCCCTGTGACCCAAGTGTAGTGCACGTAGCATTCCTCTTTTTGTCGCAGCCATGGGATGACTGCTACTAGTAAAAGCATGCTCCTAGGAAGGGGAGGGCAAGACAACCTTGAGCTACTCTCCAAAGGAACAAAATCTTATTTGATATCAGGTTGTCCTACAGACAGATGTTTTAGAGAGGCCTTAGAGTGGCTCCTCCAGCTGATCCCCAGAGATGATGTTTCCCAAGGTGAGCTCCAGCCCATGATCTGCAGTGACTCGATGTGAAGCTGTTGCCTCTGAGAGATGTGATACTGCTGGGAAAAATATTTACTTGTGTATGGCAGCAGCAGAGCGTTTACCTCATTCTGCAGACTTTTCATTGTGGGAGGCCCTTCGGGGAATTGGAAATTAAACTGCTGCCTCTGCCTCTCCCTGGGTGAATGTTGCCAGCAAAGCACAGAGGACATCAGTCGTGCATCGTAGGGCGCTCTAGCTGCTGCTGTTGTCTGAATGGTTGGGTTTCCAACTGTGCAGCTGCTTCCATGATCTGTGAGCAAACACTAGTGCCATCCGCAAGCTCCTGCTCTGGAAACAGGAGATCTCACAGCATCATCGGCCATGGGACTGAACAGCAAAGGGCTACGGGGCTGCTTGCTGTATCAAAGCCAGTTTATACTAGAATATCAACAGCATGGTGTGACTTTCCCCTTGCAGACATCCTGTGGTTGGGAGGACCAATTCAGGGAGACATGAAGGATTCCTTGTCTCAGCTGGTTCCTGAGGATTTGCTGGGTATTGACCAGGCAGGAGGGGGCTGGCAAAATGCTCTCCCCATGCAACCAGATTCAGTGGCATGCTTCATTCCTTGCCTCGATGCCTGCAGAGTGGCAATTCAGAATGAGAGGCACTCTTGCCATGCCATCTTGAGCCCTCAAGTCTGGAGGATTTGCAAAATGAAATCTTTAGCTCTTGGAATGTGTTCTGTAACCATCTCAGCGTTGTAAGATCTAAAACTATCCCATCCCGTCTCGTCTCTAACAGAACAGATTTTCTCCTTACTGCAAGTTCCAATAAGTAAAGACATCCCGGTCCAGCACACAAGCAAGTGCGGTCTCACAGCTGGTTTCCAGCTGAACCTGCCTGTGGCTGGGAAGACCCGGTCTTGGTGGCTGACCCCAGGGAACCGAGCTAGCTCTTACCCTGCACTATTCTGTGAGATCCACTTCCCTTGCAGTGTATTTCCCCTGTGAGCCTGCTGCTTTCTCCTGCAAGTCGCTTTGTTTTTATGTAGATAAACAGGGACTTTAGACTGCGTTTGAATAATTGATCAAACCCACCCGAGCTTCACAGACTAGAGCATAACTTTCTGCAAAGTTTTATTCCCAAGCAAAGCTTTAAAATGAAGGAAGATCTGAGCCACATTGCACCTGAATGTTTGGGTTTGTGATCTCGCTGGAGCCCTTAAACTATGTAGCATCTTGTCAAATCTCCCTGTTATGTTTTGCATATTGCAGTAATATGAATTACATTTAACAAGAGCTTTTCCTCTAAGAAAGGACTTTAAGTTTTAGTCTCTCTCCAAAGCGGGCTCCTTCAGACGAGTCAGAGGATATTGACGTCTCTGAACGTGACATTTAAAATGATGCCTGGGTCTCTAGCTGCACTGAAAGACAAAGGTCTGTAACTCCAGCGCTAACCACAAAGGACCTGATTTTCCTTCTACTTCGTGTGTCAGGCTTTAAAAACAGCACACCAAGGATTTTAGCTCTTTTAAGCGTTTATCCTCATTTGCCCAGCTTCTCCAGTTGCCATGTGCAGGTAAATGATCAAACATGCAGGTGGATGCACATTCATTCACATGTAGGTGTGTATGTTCATATGCGTGCAGTGGCTGTGTCCCCTGTACTTGGGAGGTGGAAGTGGGTACAGAGTGGCTTCTGGTGTCACAAGTGACTGGTAGAGTTAACCTTGCCTGAGCAGAGCCTTTAGGCAGGTTAATACTGTCCCCCCAACCTGCCCATCACTTTCAAGTGCAGGCATGTGGTGTTGTCCCCCCTTTTGCTGTTTGTAAAGGAGAATGAAACATCCCATTTGTTATTCTTTTCTTCCCTCCCACTAATCTGTCTTGCTTTTCCCCACCTCCTGGCACTAGCTAAGCGCTAGAAAGAAGCTTAGATCAGCGGTGACTTGTTGTTGCTCTTTAATTCATGCAAATGTTCTTCTTAACTAGCTTGGAGTCTTAAACAGCCCCCTAGGGAACCCTTTGTGTTTATGATTACTAAAACAAAAGTTTATTTCCTTTAAGCACAAAACAATAGCGGAACAGAGGGAGTAAACCTGCTCTGACTTCTTTTACAAACAGTAAGCTTAAATGTTGGGTATGGGTTGACTCAAAGGGGGGCAATCCAATAGCTGGAAGAGTTCCCCAAAATAGCGATCAACTGACCACCTTGCAGCAGCATAAGGTTTTGTCTGCCTCTATCCTGAGCTGTGAGGAGCTTACAGGGTTCAAGACGAATGTCAGGATGGACTGGGGTTTAGCGGCCTCCGTACCTGCAGGGATCTGGGCAGAGATCCTCCACTGGCTGCAAGAAGAGGCTTGTTGGTACTTTACAGCTGGAGCACCGTGTGTTACTGGAGTCTTGGATGGAGGCACTGGGATGGTCCCAAAGCCTAGTCCTGGGTCAAGTTTGTGCAGCGTCCTAGCAGCTTGCAGTAAAAGATGGGTAGATGCCCCACACTCCTGACTTTGTACATAGTCTAATTCCTGCTGCATCTCTGATCTTCAGAGTGATTCCTGCTTGAAACAGAACTGAAAGATTCTGGTGTGCTGGATCAGTCCTGAACATGTTGTAATGAAATGGTTTTCCCTGTGTACCTGCTACAGTGCTATAATGATAGTTAATGGCCTTTGAACCTTCAATGCCCTTTGTTTGTGAGGCAAGCACTGGCACTTTGGGGCCAGTTTATCCTTGGGCAGCTGTAACCCCTTCTCTGTACTATGAGACATGGCACAGAGCTCCCTGCCAGAGAGCTCATAGCTCACTCATACCTACAGAGTGGTGCAACAACAAGAAACTCTCAATCTCAAGGCACTAATGCTGAGGGCCACATAAATAAACTGTGGAAAGGTCATTCACTCTGGGAAATCAATTTGAATCCTTTAATCAGAAGGTCTTGGTAGGTACCAAGATAGGTACCAAGGTTAAGTTTCTACTGCACTCCTACTCCATAAAGCAAAAATAAGAATGTGGAAAACACATATTGTTAACTGCCCTGAAAACTCCTGCAGTAATTGGTGAGGTTTCCTAAACTAGAGTGTACTTAGTAACTCTTCAGGGGCTGTCTTCTGCCATTAGTTTTTCTAGTTCTGAAACCATGAAAATCGCTAGCTCGCCCATCAACCTGTGGCAGAGCTACACATCTTTATTACGTTTGAACAGCTTCCACTTTCTTTCAGACCTGCTGCCTGCTAATTTCAATTAGCAGCCTATATTTCTCTTATTATACAGCCTGTATTTCTCTTATTATCAACCCTTTCTCTCTACCATCCGTGCCTACAGTGTTCTCTCAGGTTTCTTTTTTTATTCCACCCCCTATGTTTTTCCTCTCTAACCTTCAGCTAGCACCAGAAGAAACTGCATGGAGCCAATATTCCAAGCTTCCCAAGGCAACCACTGGTAAGGAAGACAGCCTTATTTTGCACCAAATAAATTGGGGGGTTCAACATCTTTCCCTATCTTCTCAGCATGACAAAGTCAAAGACAGAGGCTCTTTGCTCAGAGACCATCTGGGTAATGGATCACCCTGACACCAATTCGCTTGTTCGTTATGCAATGTTATAAACTCGGCATTCAGACAGACATGCAAAAAAAAGAAAACTAACATGGCCTCTAAAATCAATGAGCCGGTAAATAGAGGGATATAAATATCAGGAGAAAGGATTTAATTAGCAGGAAAGCTCACATATGGTAGACTAGATGTATATGGCAGCCTCTAGTCTGAAACACCCTTATGTGCTTGAGCTTGTTCTGCGAGTCACTGGTATGGACTGCTTTTGTTTCCATAAAGACATCCACTCAGCTGCGTTTTGGGAGCATTTTGTTCCCCAGCACTGTTGGGTGAAGGCTGTAATTTGGGTTTCCACGTTGCTTTTGCTGAGAATACCATTAAGCTCTTGAGAGGTTAATGAGTCAAAGGCTGGTTTCTGAGTGTGGTCAGCTAAAAAGGTATTTTCATAGCTCTGTCTGCAGGTAACATGGATTATTGAGAACAAAATAGATGGGGATAGGTCAGCAGTGAGGTTAAATTGTGCTCACAATCTCTGGTTTGCAGTATCTCTGGCTTGAATTTAAGGCTAGGGTTGATAGACCCTTAATGAATTTGCGCAGAGTGCCTGGCATCTTCATCTCAGGTAAGACACTAGCTGGAAAGAGATCATTTCATAAAGCTCTTTTTGTTGCTGTTGGTTTTTTTGTGTCTGTTTCCTTGGCCAAAATTCAGTTTTCTCATTATCAATCCATGCTTGCAAACTCACAGAGGATTTTCAAATGAAAAGATGATATTGGGCAGCATCAACCCTAACCCCGTGAATTTCCTGGGAATTACTTCATTGTCCTGAGGTGTGCAGTATCATGTTTCAATAAAGCCTAATTCCATTACTGAGAGAATGATTCCACTAGGTCAAAATGGATTGTAAAGATCCCTCTCCTGTGTTTTACTGCCTTATTTCAGTATCCAGCCGTATGCCTCTTTAGTATCCACGTGCTATTTGATTTTATTAATGCTCGCATCTGCCAGCGATTTGAACAAGGGCCAAAGGTTCAAAATTGGAACTCAAGGACCCTCTACTACTAAAAAATTTTATTAGCCATAAATCTATTATAAAGTGCCTGTGTTGACAGTGGGGAATAATATAACCAAACCTCTCTCCCCACCAGTGACAACCCTCCTCTGCTGCAAGGATCCATATGAATTAATCTGTCTTGTTAACTCCCCCAGAGTAAGTGCCTTTCAGGAGAAGAAAATACTTGAGCAAACTGCAAAGAAACAGCTGTGCTCTTACAAATACATCCTGGTTTCTATAGGGGCACTTATATAAGTGGACGGTGCTCCACTCTAGTGCAAATCTCCTGGGCCCTGTACTTTGTGTCGTTGCTTGTGCAAAGTGAACGCAAAGTGCTTCGGTGCTAGAATAGTGGCTCTGAGCCTGCATGCTGGTTAAAGGAGAGGATGAAAGGTGAAGGAGCTCTGCTGGGCTCCAGGTCTGGCTCTTGCTTGTTCTTTTTTGTTCTCCCGGGAGAGCTTTGATTAACCTCAATCACAGCTTGTTGGAGTAAAGTCAGGTTTAAAAATAAACAAAAACCATAAGCCCTGATCTTGAGGATTTCTCTGCACATGACTTTCTACTAGTATAAGTAAGAACAGTCCAACTTGGGCATAAGTTAATATTTCCAGAGGAATTTGCAAGAATTGGGGAGCAGAGGAGCCACACTGCATCCTGAGTCCCAAGATCCTGCCACCCTATCAGGCCTGTTCCCATCTTCACTACAAGCTTTGGGTGACTTTTGGTCTGAGTTCCGTGGGTTTCACTATTGGCAGGAGGACACTGATCCTTATTGCAAAAGGGGATGAGAGGCTAAGCTGGCTACTGAGGTGTCCAGAGGACATAGTTCAGTACTAGAGGACACTAATTCCCCTTCTTAAAAGCTCCTGCTGTTGTTCAAATATTTCTGGAAAGTACATCCAGACCAAAATCAAATGATGAAAGTGTACAATGCTTTTATAACTCAAAAGCAGAGATTTGGGTGACCTCCCGCCGGCAGTACAGCCAGTTGCTGTGGTGGAGCATATGGAAGCAGTAAGTTCATGTCCTTTCTTCTCCTAACTTTTATGCTGTGATTGAGCTCAAGAGCAAAGTATTTCATTGTCCAGTAGTAAAATGTGTCCTGTCCACATCTGTCCATTAGCTCCCTAAAAATCATGTAATAAGGGAAACATCTCTTCTGTGGTCCATGGCAAATGATGGGTACAGTGTACACGTAACCTCCTCAGTTTTTTTCTGCAAAGTCAGAACCACAGGGACACTGCTGGTATCCACTTTTAAGGGTGCACAATTAAATCTAACAGTTTGTCAGGTCATTGACCACTGCTTGTAAAACACGTCTTTCTGGCATGAACCTGAAAATCTGGTCTTGAAATGTCACCAGCAAGGTACCAAGAGCCTGTTTTTTCCTACCTTGTAACACTGGCAGTGTCTCACTAGCTGATCAGGTCTTTCTCTTTGCTCTGGAAGACAAAGTAGCAATAAAAAAAAAAAGAAAAAAGTAATTTTGGCTTAGTTTTCTCCAGGCATCATTTGCACTTCTCCTATATCAAATTTTTCTGAGGCCTTTTCATGCATAAATGTTATTTTTCTTTTGTGATGGAGAGCACCTGAGGAATGATTTAATGCAGCTCCATTTATGCATCTCGTGGCAGTGACCTGTCATTGTGGCTTCGTGGAAGACTATGTGCTAGAGAGAATGGAGTGTGAAATGTGCCACTCAAAAGGGAGAGAGAGAGGCTTGGACTTTTTTATATTTGACTGAAGATTTATGGGCTTTGTGATTATGAGGCAGATGATCCATTTTAATTTGCTCGCTTTTAGATACGCAATGACTAATCACTAACTCCAAGCCACATTTCCTCTCGTGGAGGCTCTGCCGCTGTCCCGTTGGGTGGTCTAGGCATCCTGGGAATGTGAATAAGTAACCCAATATAAATAAAACCCAATAATAACCCAATATAAGTAAAACCCCCAAAGTGTTCATGGAAGTGGAAAATGAGAAGACAGACAGTGCAGAATTGCAAGTCTTGTAGCTATGGGACAACATGAGAGTTTGGGAGAAGGCGGCTTAGGGCTTTTGGGGCAAGGAGAACAGCAGATGGGGCTGGATGGTGACTGGGTTAATAGCAGCATGTTCTGTGATGGATGCAGAGCTTGTAGATGGTCAGACATGCTTTAAGTTTCAATTGTTTTTATAAGCTTTTAGCTACCCTCAAGCTCACACTTTAAGTGCCCTTTTGAGGAGGTCTGTGTAAAAGAATCCCACTGTATTTTAGAGTCACTTACTGCTGGGAGGTTTCCTATGCTGGTGTTGTGACTGGGGGAAAAAAAAAAAAAAAGGCTTCTCTTCATTTTGCAGAAACTTTCAGCACTCTTAAATGGAAGAATAATTTCCAGACTCACAATAACTTCTCTTTCTAAACTCTGCTTCCGCAGAATTACTCTCAACATGCGTCTGAAAGGCTAACTAAAAATAAAATATTGACAGTTTTGTCAGGATTATCTTAAGGTGTGCAAAAACCAACAAACTGAGCTGAAAAGTGAGATTGTTACTGCTATTGTCGATGGACAGCACTTCAGTGCTCTTCTCAGCAAGACCTGAAAGCTAATGCTCCTTGTCTGCGTCTCCCACATAAAACTGTGTGCTCAGGCTGGGAATTAAGCACTTAAATTTAAACTTTTACAAAGGCTCACTTCGACCATTGACTCAGACCAGGGGAAGGGAAAAAAAGAGGAACATCTAACTTTCTCTTGAAACTCCTTTTTTTTTTTTTTCTTTTTTTTTTTGCCAGTGAGAAGACTGCAGACTTGAATACCTGGGCATTTAGTAAAGCTGGAGAACTGGAGAACAAGACAAGATAAGGAACTAAATGGGTAGATTGATTAGCCGTGTTCCTGCCATCCAGAGTACCTGAATCTCATTATTTCTATCATCAGCGATTCCCCAGGAGCTCTTGGGGAGAGGATGCTGAGCAGTGTCTGCTTCTTAGGGAAATGTCACAATTTAACAGTTCCTTCTGAACAAAAAAATAAAAAATAAAAAAAGCCTTTAAAATTAACTTCCCATGAAACAAAGTAAAAAACAACTATCTTTCAAGTTTTGCTTCTGTGTTTCACCCCTTTGCATTTTCTCCTTATTTGCTGTGCTGCTACGTCCACTCTATCAATGATACTTAAATGCACAATACTTTGCTGTGCCTGACATTGGTGTTCAATTTTAGTCCTTTGATGAACCTTGGGCTTAAGTCACGAGAAGAGCTTCTGTGTATGGGGATGTCTCTCTGAGGGTCCTCTGCTGATTTTTCATGTGATCTCAAAAGTCTCTCTGCATCTCCTTGCCACACAGATACCCACCCTCTACATAAACAATGCCAGCATCTCTAGCCCCTATCTTTTCAACAAAAAATGCCCTGAGAGCTCCGTATCAAAAATGCTTTATAAAATTGTTGTTCTCTTGAGAGCAATAGACTTGAGTGAGAGCCTTTCTGGGGAACTTGAGAAGCCAACTGCAGCATTTAATGGCAAATTAAGTCTTTAATGCAGACTTCCATAGGCTGGCTTAAATATTCTGTGAATAGTATTACCATTCCCTAAATGCCTGGAAAGAAAATCCATTGCTCTAAAAGCCGAAGGACAATAAGTAGACTGAATGAAATCCCTACAGCTATAAAAATAGTCGAGACAATGTTCCTTTCATTTATTTTGCATGCATACAGGGATCACTTTCTCTTCAGTGTTGGCCCCTCAGACTAGTTGGCAGTAGCAGGAATCCACCCTTGCTTTTAAATGTTCACCGAAGTTATTAATCCTCCATAGTGTGCAAAGCCTCCTGGCCCTGCAGCCACTATCTTGAAACCTGACAGCCAGCCTAGGATTTCCACAGAGTTCCAAGAATAAACAGTTTCTAATACGTTAATGCCAATTATCTGCAACAGCTATCTCATGTGGCTTTTGGAAACGCACAGCTTCCCCTTAGAGGGACCAGTCCTGCTCCCTGCACCAGCAGAATGAGAGGAGAGGTAGCAATATCTTGATCAGAAGTTGTTCAGAGGTTTTTTGGGACCAGTTTTTATCCCATGTTGGCGTTGCAGGTAGCCTTAGGGACATGAGGGCATGAGGATAGATCCTGTCCTCTGAAGACTTGCAGAGCAGATCCAGCCTGGGGCCTTCAGGGGCATAGGGTGATACTTGAAGAGGAAAATTTTGACCCTTGTGGTCCTCTCATTGCACTGGACACCAGCACATCCCATCCCAGTTAACCCAGAAGACTCCTTGCTCTGTTATCTCCAGCTTGATTCAAAGCACTAGTTGAATGTAGAACCCTAAATTCACACTGAATTTACGATCCATCCATCTCTCTTGTATGAAAAGAACTTAGAGCAACAGAGATAATGAACTGCAGGTGTCAGGAATGCATTTCTTTGTAGGAAACGTAGTTTATGCAGGATTGTAACCCAGAGTATGGTGCTTGGTAAAATATATCCCCCTTGTCCTCATGACAGCAGTCGCATCTTCACAGCTCTGGCACCTGCAGCTTCAGCCCGAGGGGTGAAATGGGTGGTGGCCGGATGCTACAGGAGGGTGTTCGCATCCCACTCGGCCCACCAGGTCCCATGTGTTTGAGCAGAACCTGGAAAGCAGACGGGGATCAATCTGACACTTCAGCAATTCTCCAGTCCTTGCTCCAGCGTGGGGAGAGGAAAGGGAGCGATCAGAGTAGAAGTGGGAGGAGGATCGTCATTTAAGTGAAAACATTAAAGCTGCATTTAGCACCTGCCTAATTTTTAATATGTGCTCAGGCGCAACAAGATATTAGGCACTGAAGGAAGTGACAATTTATGCAGCATTCCTAGATTAGCTCCAGCGTTGAGAGTAACTGATTTCTTTGGCTTGACAACTGCATTGGAAGCTAAAATCACTTACACTAAGCAAAGAAAATCTATACTGGGAGGAGGAGAAGGTGCTGTCTCAAAGTTTTCTAAATTTTCTTAAAACGAAGGGAATTTTGAAGTTTTGAAACAAGAAATGTCACCATCTCTGAAACATGGGTGTTACCTAGTATGATTTTCATTTTTTCATGTAAAGTGGACCTTATTATTTTTTAAGGGCAAGGTCTGGCAATAGGGCAGAACTAGATCTTTATCCCTTTTTCCTTTTGATTACTATGGCCACCCCTCTCCTGCTGCAGTTCATCGACTGCGGGGGGCTCTGGGTACCTCTAGTTAGTCCCTAGGGTGGCTTTGACCTGCCCATTGAGTCTTGGGGATGGATTCTCTGCTGGATTTGGCTCTTGTGTGTTCATTGGCACAGGAGATCACAGAGGGGTTTCAATGCTAAGTCAGAGTGGTAACAGCAGCCCAAACTTGGCCAGGATCCAGCAGCAGCTCCTAGAAGAACATTGTTTCCCTGAGCCCAGCTCAGATCACAGGCAGGAGAAAATCATTGATCTCCTGTGCAAGGCAGCTTATCTCTGCACACCATGAGTGAAATTTCTTCCCTGTCGGAAAGGCCACTGAAAGACCCATGCACTGCTTGTTTTGTGGAAAACTTCACAGCAGGTTTTGGTCTGTGCACAGGGTCAATATTTCTATATTTCTTTTTTTTTTTTTTTCTGTTTTATTTTTCCAACAGCATAGAGAAAATGAGACCCAGCCCAAGAACTGAAGATAAGCAGCAGGATGCCCAAGCACCTTCAGATTCCTGCAGCTTAGGTTTCAGCTCAAGCAACCCCCAGTATAGGGAGAATATAGATCTGAAATGAAAGCAGTGCTGCCCTGTTAATAATATCGGTACACAATATTCAGCTACCTGTTAAGAGGAGAGAGGTTTTTTGGACTAATAGGAACTTTTTCCATATGTGGTTCCTCTGCAGTAATGCTCAGTGAGTTCTTCAGCCGATGCAGAACACTCTCCAGCAATACAATGCCACTCGCTCGGTGCTTTCTTTATAGCCCCGCTCAAATCTTAGTCTGAGTAGCACCTATGTCTTGTCAAAGTTGGTGTCACCTTCTCAGGAGCAGGACAGTGCCACCTGAGCACCCTTCTGTCAAGCTGGCAGGATCTGTGCTTGCCTTGGTGAAGCAGGTGAAAGCTGCTCTTTTCTGAAATTCCCCACTGTCCAAGCTGGTTCCTGAGAAGGGAATGCTGTTACAGGATGGGGTTATATTATGGGCTAGCAGTCCTGGTTCATCTAGTGGCAAAGCTCCAGAAAGGTCCAGAAAAGCACCCCTAAGGTCTGGGCCACCTGAGCTGGGATTGCAGCTGGCAGAGTGTCCTGTGCTTGTCCTGTGCCCAATTGATAAGAAGGTTGGGATTGGGGCTGGGTGAAAACAGATGTTATTTTGGATCACCTTGTGCTAAACACTGCAGCAGGGCATGGCAGTGGCACAAAGCTCCCCCTTCTCACCTTGCCACCTCACTTCTATAGGCTCCATCCTGCTCTCACTGGAGCCAGCCAATCCGTCTTCATTGCACAGTTTGTTTGTGAGCTTGGCATTTTTCATCATTCAATAATATGCAGCAACTGTTTTTTCCTACTCTTAGAGCAGCCCCATAAAGCACTGCAACAGGCTTTGGCCGCGATTTTACGCAGCACGTTTATTACATCAATTGTTAAATGGGGCTGTTTGTGCATCTTAATCAAAAAACAACCCGCTGTTTTATTTCTACTAATGGGATGGAGGAGAGATGGGGACAAGAAGGACTTTCGGGGTAGACCCCAGGCACCCTAATTGCAAAATCATGACTTTGCTGAAATCATTAAGTCTCTGATGGAGATTTGGCACTTGTGTTTTAAGGTACAGAGAGCCCTCCTGCTATTGCTTGGCACAGCGGATGCCCCAGGACTCAAAGTAGACAAGAGACAGACACAGGTCTTAGGATTGGGCAAGGCCTGGAGATAGCCCTTATTTCTGATTCCTTAGATGGCATCTTTTCCCCCTTCAGAAGAAGAGCAGAAGTGGAGCAAGCCAACATCGTCTCTGTTTTGCAGGAATCACAGGAAAGGAGTGAAGACCCAGCTGGTTTATGTCTCTTTGGGATCTTGCCAGCTTGGAGAATACCTCAGGGGAGAGAGAGACTTTCAAAAACTGCTCTCCTAGGTTGGGACTGCCTCCATATGTTCCCTGTTGTCTCTGGCAGGTTGGATGGGATTTGGGAAAATATGGGTGGTTGTATCCAGCAGATGCTAAGGTGAGTGATGGGAGCTGCTGCCACCTGAGAGAATGATGTCTTGTCCTTGGTGCTGTACCCAACTCTGACCCTCTTTAAAGAGCTCTAACCACTAGATGGAGGCACAGGTTGATGCTCAGGGAGTGCAAATGCCACTCAGGGAATGACTATAATCCCTCGTTTTCAGCAGTATTTTTCTCCAAAGGTCCTTCAGTCTCTCTACAGGGTCTGCAGAACTCATCAGATGGATGGATTAGAGGGATGAATTCACCTGCCAAAGCAGTGGAGATGGCAGTGCTGCAGGAAAGGAAGCAACAAGAATCACTAGAATCAACTGGACTGAGATCTGGCCCCTCGGCACATCCATCTGATTTGCAGCCACACGCTTTTGGGGAGTTGGTGGCCCACAGCTGCAAAAGCCGCAAAGCAAATGCCAGCCAGACAGCCAGCAACAATCTTGATGAACGAAGCTGACAAACATGATTTCTAGCCGGCATTTCAAGACCACTCACTGCAGCGCATGGGGAAATTAGTGTCATTAGCTAGGAAACACAAGAGGAGGAGTTGGGCCAGCTGGGATGCAAACTCTAGGCTCTGGGAAATCTGCACGTTTGGCTCTCTAGTGACGTCTAGTAGCAGAGCTCCACTCCACCTGTATCCTAAAGAGACATTTTATGTCTATATCCACATCAAAATTACACCTACACTTGTACAGATGAGGCAACGCAGTCCTGCAGAGTCCCTTGGAATAAAGTATTGCACCGGCATAAACTATTCCTGCAAGGCAATGTGCTGCTTGCACAATTATTAATTCATTACTGGTCATGGCCAAACTTACTCCTCTACCAAGTCATCTATTCAATGAGCCAAGGGAGATTTATTAACACAGCATTGATCATCTAAGTCTTAGAAGAAAGGAGCAGTCCTAATGGAACAGAAGCCTAAGTAATAATTTTGTGCCCAGTTTACAGCTTTAGTGATTTCTGGAGCTTCTTCCCAAGCAGGTGTGTTAGAGCAGCTGGGACAGATTTTCTGGGGTTTGGTTTAAAGACCAAGTGTCTTGCCTTTTGGACCTGGCTTTGAAACAGAATTAGAAAAATAGGGGCAAGTGTTGAAATAGCTCTGAGCTAGCAAAAAGAATGAAATTCTGGTGTGGGTAGCAACATGGGTGATGCCATATTTGTACGCGGGAAGACTGGCTTCCCATCTTGGACAGCACCCAAGCTCAGATCTAGCAGGACTGGGGCTCTTTGGGGCTTTTATTACAGCTAGTGGAGCTGAAGTTCCCTGAGGGAGCCTAGGCAGGCAGCAGGACGTGACTCCGCAGCAAATACCCAACACGCTCCACGTGGCTCCAGCCCTCTGCAGAAGGAGAGTTCGAAGCACAAGTCACCTTCTTACATCCACTAGCCCCAGTGCCACTTTTTTTTTTTTTTTTTTCAGAAGATAACTTCACATCCCCAGAGGAAAATGTCTAATCCTCATTTTGTGCAATTAATTCAGCCTGAGCAGAGCTCTGATCATTTATGTTAGCAAAGCCAAGTTTATTTCTACTACAGCTAATTTAGCCTCTGGGTAGATGGGGATTTTCATGGGTTTTCCAATGCTTAATCTATGCTTGATGGGAAAGTGCTCCTCTGTTTCCTTCCCAAATTAAGGAGAAGCTCTAAAATGTCTCTGGGAAGAGGCAGATTTGAGGCAGAAGTGCTGGAGACCCCAGGAGCCCAATTCTTACTCTTGAGACCCTCCAGGGACTCTGATGGCAGCCAAGTGATACAGTGAGGCAATAAACCTTGTATTCACTACATCACATACAGACAGGTCCCTAAATCATGTCATATCCCAGTCCCCTAGGCCATGTCAAAGATATCCTAAGCACTCAGATCCTTACGAAATTAAATACGATTTAATTTCCAGGGGCCTAAACTACTTCAAAGGGGACTTGTAAGGTTAAGCCATGGGGAGTACAGGGGAGCACGGCCCTCGCTTTCTTCCCATCTTTAATTCCCATTATTCCATCTTTAATTCCCATATTTAATTTAATAATGCACCGCAGGGCCCTGCCGTGTCTCCAGGAGATGTTCATCTGTGCCATCCGCCATGCTGGGTGACTCACCCCAAGGATGTGACAAAAGAGCAGCAGAAAAGCCTGGCCAGGTGGTGAGAGAGGCAGCTGCTTTGTAAAACAGAGCTATCAGGGCCAGAAAATGTGGCATTAAATCTATGGTGGGGGGAAAAGGGGAGGAAGCCAGCACGGAGCATCTAAGGAATAAAAAACATCCATTAATGCCCTGTTTTCACTTGCGCGTCAGCACAATGCCCAGGGGAACCTCCTCCAGCCCTCACCAGCAATCAGACCCTATCAAAGCATCATTAACCACTGTCAAGTCAAAGGCATCTCGGTTATAAATGAGTTGGAGCCCAGACTTTAAAGACGTTTTGCCATTCGCCCCGAGCAGTCCTGATGCAAAACAAAGCAACACACAACGTCCCACCCTGGAGCCCCAAGCAACGTGTGGGATTTACCCTTTAACCCCTCTGCCTTTGCTGCCACACACGATCAATATTTATTCACTGATTTTCATCACAAAATCCTAGAAGAACAAGCCTGCAAGAGCCCTCGGGAGGTCATCTAGTCCATCTCTCTACCCGCGACAGCATCAATGATGTCTATACTGTCCCTGATAGCTGGTTTTCTTAAACTGTTTATCTTTAAAATCTTTGAGATTTTAAGAAAATCTTGAAGATTTTTGCTAATGGGGGCTGCATGTTCCTCACAGACAATCTTCTCCAGTGCTTTGATATCCTTGCTGTTATTACTGCTGTACAGTGTTAGTAGCAGAATCCATCTTCATGCAGTTCAAGTGAGCTACCCCTTGTCCTCTCAATGTAGGATTCTGCATTTACGGCGCAGAGATGGGTTGTCACAGGACACCACTGGCACACGCTGGTTTGCGTTTGGTGGAGCTTATGAACGGCTGCTGCCTAAAACAGGCATTGATTTTTCACTGTATGGCTGCTTTTGCTTTCTGTTCTGGGGATGCTCACTTGCCAAGGTTGAACTGGGAGCAGAAATATTTCCCATAAGTAGGTATTTAAATCCAAACCTTTTAGCAATGTGTCATTGTTATTGCTACTGGACTCAGTGACAACTTTGGGGTTTAAAAATAGGATCTTTATGCAGAAATTGACTTTTTCTTTTTTTTTTTTCCATAGCAGTTTTAATCTTGACACAGGTTTTCTATTTTTCTGATCCAAAATTCTAGACAAATGGAAAACATTTGACTAGCAGAATGTTTATGAGAGTGGATGTGTATGGCTTATCTTGAGTTTTCACCAAAACTTTCAGAACTTAGATGGATGAAATAGAAACACGCTGACATTGTTTCTTTGCAGTAAAGAAGTGACAGCAGTGGTCCAACGTATGAAAAGCATATGGTTCCCCATTTGGCTTTTGAAAACAGCTCCTATATGTTTATTCCAAGGTCAGGAATTTACCCCTGTGTGCAGAGAAGCTTATGTTTGTATTTATTGAGAAAGGCCTGAGTTTGAACAATTTCAGCAGCATCCACTGAGTCTTACCTAGGCAGCTCAGTCCTCACTGCAACATCCCTTAGGCTCATTAAATTCTCCTGAGAGTTATTTTAAATGGGGGTAAAATACCATACTAAGCAGTCCAGGAACTTATTTAATTTACATTTACATTTAATTTCTTTCTTTGCCTACTATTTAAGAAGGAAAAAAAAAATTAATAGAGAAAATCTAAAAGTGTTTTTTTTTTTTCTTTGAAAGCACCGGTGAATTCAATGAGGCTTCAGAATCTGCCTTTTTTATAACACTCAGAAAAATAGTGGTCTGCCCTCTTTTCCAGCACCTCTTTCTGTTTCCTTCTACTTTTGCACTACATGGACATGATGGCAGAGTCTCTCATTACCAAACTTGCGTTAACTTTTGCAAACTATATACTGGAGAACATTTGCAGAATGCTGTAAAACATTAGTGTAAATACTAAAAATAAATTATACTTGTCAAGTAAATAAGCAAAAGACAATATTTGTGTACCCAAAGATTAATTTGATGAATTGTTGGATTTAGGTTTGATTTTTTTTTCCCCAACAAGCTTCTTGATCGTTAGTGCAGATTGTTCAGACCGTATTGTGCAATGTTATTAGATATTGTGCTCTTACTGGATATCAAGGAATCAAGGAAGGCTCTGCAGGAATCATCCTTCTTTAGCTCTGCTCTTCCTAGGGTGACTTGGACGCTTGTCTCTCACTGACCCAGCGTGGCATCATCCTGCTCAGCTGCTATGGATGGTGCAGAGGCTCTGCCCCTTCAACACCTTCTTACCTCCTCTTGCTGAGGTTCTCTATGTTCACATGCTTTGGCCAATCCCTCTCCATCAGAAGAGTAGGTCTCTGCAAGGGAAGCCCGGAGATGGAGGTCGATACCCTCTTGATACGGGTGGAAATGACAAGCCCAGGGACTGACAGGTGGCTCTTCCATGGGTCAACATAACCTGGGGCAGGATGAAAATGGAAGAGTTGTAGATAGAGTCACCGGACATCTGTCCGTGGGGCTATTTTGCTGCCTTTTTTACCTGTAGCCTCTGAATTGCCATTCAGAAGCTCAAGTGCCTCATCTGAATTCTGCAGGCTGATGGTGCTTATCTACGTTTCATGCAGATTAGCCCAAGTACTGTTTTCTGGCTGTGTTCCAGCTCAGATTAAAAGCTTCTCTCTCTCTTATGCACTCACACCAACCCAGTGTTGGAGTTTAGCTCTTAAACGCACATGTGACTTTGATGGAGCACAAGTCCTTTGAACTTTGGCTTGGGGAGTAATATGTGAAATAAGACTAAGCTGATCTGCATTGCTGTGCCTTGGGCCTGACCCGTCTCCTATGAAGGGCTGGGAGGATTTGTTTCCAGGGTTCTTTGGCTGGATGAGCAATGCAATATGTTCTCAGTCCCAAATCTTGGTCTCCTGATCCCAGGTCTGACTCGTCCTGCAAAGAAACACCATTTTGCAGCTGACTGGGGATCCCATGTCCTCCCAAGGCTTGCTGTGTTTGCAGGGTGATGGTTCATGTTTCCAAACAGACCAAAACTAGTGCAGAAGGCACTGGCTGGAGAAGAAGCAAGAAAAGTGTGTAGCTCCTAACTCATTCAGCAAGTGACCCGCTGTTCTATGCCTCAGTTTCCCACTTTTTTGCTTATTAAAGCTTTTTGTTTAGCGTCCATCCATACAAGTTTGTACAGTAGCAAGTGCAGAAGGTGCCTGATTTTACTTCCAGTGCTGAAATGTTTACACAAAGCAGACAGTAACACGTCTGTGTCAATGTTTTAATTGCCAGGATCCCTGAGGTTTCTCTGCATAACCCTAGCAGAAGCTGGCACACCGGGTTGACCTCTCCGAGCTTGCTTGCTCTGCCTGGCAGGCTCTTCTCAATTATTTTCTCCCCATGTTGCTGTTTACATTTTGCACTCATAGCCTCCACAGCATTCTCAGTCACCTTCCAGAAGCCCAAATGCTTCTTAATCTTTATTTCAGCCTTATTTCTATCAAAGCAGAAGGCTCGGCAGGTCCTTCTTGTTCCTGGCTCCTCTTCAGTGGCCTGATCCATAAGGAGGCTGAAGCCATCAGGTGCTCCTCACCTTGGCTTTTGCTGGACTCGACTTTCTACCAAGAGTCCCGAGGAAGAATTTAAACTTTTTTTTTTTTTTTTTTCAGGGCTGCATGTTAATCTCTTCTCCGTGTGCTTGGAAATGACTGCAACATGTTTCATTTTAGGTTGTCACTGAATTTACACAGTCCCTCTGCAAAGAGTCCTTCTGTGGCACTTCGACAGCTGTTGCATGTGATGGAGGCACCAACAGAGGGACCAGGTCAAGAGCCCTGTGCTAGAAGTGATTGCTAAAGTGGTTGGGTTGGTCACCATTTGCACCCATGTAAATTGAGACTGGGATTTGCTCTGGTACTGCCAAAAGAAGTAATTTCATTCCTTGTTTTTCATGTTATATTGGAAAGAACATCAGAGCAATTGTTGCTTGTGTTGGGCAAACTGTTGGCAGAGGGGTGTGGAAGCAGTCTTCTGCTTAGTGCCCTTGCAATAAATTCCTAAGGATCTCAGAGTTTTATCCTCGACACAGCAGGGATGGGGGCTGCTGGTGGAAGAGTTCCATATCTGGTATCAGTAGGTGACAGAGTGCCAGTTCTGATGACCAGAGGAGCAAGGCTTGTGTGTCCTTATACATCTCCATCTTTTCTACTTTTAATCCAAATCCATCAGATTCTATTTCTTGTTTCCTGGCTCCCGGAGTGAAATTTTGGTATTGATCAGAGTCGGAGTAACAAAAAGATGCAGCCACAAAAAAAAAAACAAAAAAAAGAAAAAAATTCCCCTGTCACATTGATGGTAAGAACTCACTTCTCTCAGGTAGCAATAAAAAAGAGGTGACAGTGAGCTGAGTGCACTGAACATGCGTCCATATATACACACGTAACTGTGTAATTACTAGTATCATTGAAATGATAGGTATAAAGACCTAGTTAGCAATGAAGCAAGATCATTAGCATAAAAACTACAAGCACAAAAAGGTACTGAAATGACAAATACAAGAAAGCTGTATGAGATTTGCATTAAATTAGTGACTGTGTGTGAGATGCTATTTAAGTGACAGGTGACTAGAAAAATTCTTTTCATTTTAGTATAAGAGGATGAAATGTTCATTTTCATGGTAAACAGTAACCACACATTGATTTACAGCCTTTAAATCATCTCTGCAAATAGTGCTCACAGTAAGTGAGGCTGGAGCCGCTAGAATCAGAAGACTTGCTTGCCCTACATCTCTCTGAAACTAAGCAGCACAGCTTGAATTTCTTTCATACTCTTGTTAAGAAAACTGCAACGGCAACAACAAAAACCTGTATCTGGGGGTGGCAAATCAATTCTCACACAATTATTCAGGAAAGTGATCTGATAAATTATTTCAGGCACGAAACACATGCAAGGAGGAACATCAGGAGCTTGCAGGGAGCTGTGGGAGTCCAGGGCAGGAGGACTGGCCACAGGCTCCTTCTCCTCACCTGGGCGCATCCTGTATTTCCAAGCGGGGAAGGGATGGGACGTTGAACAGCTCCTGGGCTGAGATTTCCTCTGCAGCCTGCGGATTTCTGGTAGGAGCATCTCAAGAACCTCGATTACCTTTTGGATAGGGAACCAAGTCAAATCCCTGGCATGAATTCACATACGTGGGCCCCTAGTGCCCATCTTGCCTTGACAGTACTGGGGAACCTGAAGCTTTTGGAGGCTCTCAGAGTCCCTCAAACTCAGCACAGAGCATTTGGCTAAAATGGGGATTCCCAACCTCCAACTTCTCACCTTTGCAGTAGGTATTAAGGAAACCAGCTGCACCCATGGGAGCCCAAGGTCGTACAGAGAAGACTGTGCAAGGAGTGTGCTCTGGAAACCAGGAGGTCTCTAGTCCTTGCATGGTCTCTGGGCTCTGGTCACCTCCTTAGGGGTGGGATCAGTTAGAAGTCAATTTGCTCACAAGTAATGGCACAGGCACAAGTCCAGTGCCACAGAAGGTAAATGATATAACCATGTAAATCCTAATTAAGCTTATCTGAAGCATGCCCTGGCATAGCAGCACGTGCGCAACAGGGCTTGTAACCGTTGAGTTGTACAGCTATAATTAACCAGCAAAACTTCCTGCGGCAGGGAGGCTTCAAGTAAGAGTTTCTGAAAAGGTTATCTCTTGACTGAATGAAGTCTTCCCCTAAGACATCCCTAAATGGTAGCTATTTTTGGAATGAAAAATGTCATCTCTTACCCAAAACAGGCCTGTCTGAAACTAGTCACTAGGCAGCGACGCACTAGAGGAAAGTCTTTTTTTTTCCCCAAGTGTAGCTGATCGTCTCTGCTTGTGCAGTTGCTCAGGTTCAGCTCAACCCTGTAATTTACTACAAAGTGTTTGAACGGCCTCATACATTGTGAACCAGAAAAAGAAACTCCCCTCTTGGTAATTAAGATGGAATGGGTAATTATTTCCCTGTGCCTGAAAGTTCACATTGCGAGGAAGGAAGACGGAAACTTCCCTTTCAGGTGCCTTTCTCCATTCACCCGCAGACATAGTCGCTGATTGCACCCACCAATGTTTGCACATACACGCTTGCCTCTTATCTAGCAGGCGTGGACCAGGCGCTTTGAAAACTGAGTCTGGCTAATGGGAGAGGGAAAACGTGAGCTGGTACTGAGCAAAATGCTTCACCGCACTTTCCCTCTCCAGGTTCTTCCAGGCTTTTGGGATCAAAAAACAAGAAAAACTAAGAGACACGGAAGCACCGTAAGCTGGTTTTAGACGTGGGACTTAAAACTGACCCTGAAAGCAAAATTACCCAAATCACCTAGCTAACAAGGCAGGGATACAGACAGGCCGTCGCAGATGCCCACTCCAGCACACAAAACAACTCTTCAAGCAAGGCATTCTAGACGTGTCAGTGACACGTTTGACCGCACTGGTGTCTCTATTTATTTACTCTGTCTCTGCAACCTCAGCCTCCCAAACCAAGCATCTGTTTGGGCTGCTGTCAATCACATGCCAATTTTTATTTCACTTAGTTCCAATCAGAGCTGGTGTTTTGACACCAGGTAGCGGGGAGCATAGCTGTCAAAGCACTGAAGATGAGAGAAAAGAGATCTAAGAGATGGAGGGGAGAAACGGGGTATTTATTATCCCTGAGAACGACTCATCATTGTGTGGGAGATGCTATAAGCAGTGAAGGGCATAAGGAGCTGTGGATTTCAGACATGTCCTTGGAGTAGGCTTGGAGGAAGCATCAACCTTGGCTTCAGACTAGGAGGACTAGAGGTCATGGTCAACGGGACAGATTAATGCAAGTGGCCTGAGGAAAGCCATGCATCACCCAGCTGTGTTCCTCTCCTGGATGACGTTGTGCATGGGTCACCTCCACATCAGGTTTCTCCCTGGCCCATTGGGGAACCCCAAGAACATCCCCCTTTGAGAGTAGAGGCTGAACAGGGAGCTGCTTGGAGCTGGTGCGTGGAGATGTGAGCTGGCATGCCATGGGCTTGTTGCCTCAGGGCAGGAAACATTGGTGAAAGTAGCTCATTTCGCTCTGGTGACGTCAGAACCTCAGAGCCAGCAAACATATGGGCAACCTCTACAAACTTTAGATAAGTATAAAAAAGAAAAAACAAGCAACCAACCAAAATATATCTTTTACTGATATATACTGATATGTCTTTTACTGATAGATCATGGTCTATCAGTAGACCTTCTCTTCTCCTAAAAGGAGTTTCTAAACCTATGTAGGAATTATTTTGTCTGCTCTTGAGAAACTTTGCAATTTCTCATTCATTTTATTCTTTTCAG
This sequence comes from Nothocercus julius, assembly GCA_013398735.1. Lineage (NCBI taxonomy): Eukaryota > Metazoa > Chordata > Aves > Tinamiformes > Tinamidae > Nothocercus > Nothocercus julius. The sequence continues at coordinate 556,068 of VZSV01000226.1, read as the reverse complement.
TTTTTAAAGTTTTTTTCAAGGATTTTTTTTTATTTGGAAGAAATTCAATAGATTTGGGGGTCATTAAAGTCTTTTGGTTTTAATGATGGAAACATTTCCTTCCTGTTTCACTTTTTTTAAAAAACTGAATGTCATTATAATACCAAAGGGAAAAAGAAGCTGAAAGGAAAAATCATTGCAAAATGGAAATCAAAACAGTTCCACTCATCTTCTTTTTTTTCTTCTTCTCAAATAAAATATGATTGAAGCTGACATGTTCCTCAGCAACATCTCACTCATCTTAAAATGGCGTTTTCTGACAGAGCAATATTGTTTCAGAAAACGTGCTGTCAATCTGGAATTCTTATATAATGATATTAATTGAGAATAGTTGGTGAGTCTGGATATAGAGAGAGGACCCAAATTACAGCTAACATGGACCAGTGATTATTCTTTTTTTCCTACACTGAGACAAAATAACCTGTAATCATCCAGAGTGACCACAGCCTTCTGCTCAATATCTTCACGAACACAGCAGATACAATTAGAAAGCTGTACCCGTCTCCTGAAAATAAAGGCAATGAACTAAAACAATTGAACAAGAATAAGTGCCAGTGAGAGCTAGCACACTACGCATTTTTGCTTCAATGGCCAAATGGAAAAAAAATTACATTTTCAGTTAACCTGAATTGAATTTTTTTTTCTCATTTTTCCCGCAAAGAAAAAAGTTGAAAAAATAATTAGTAGATTTTCTTTTTCTTCAAAACATTTTTGATCAATCCCAAACTACAATTGGGAAAGTGAAAAAAAAACAGACAAAATATTTCATTTTGTGCCTTGGACACATGCCCCCAACCCTTTACCAGTGATGCTGGGAACATAGTGCAGATCGGTCCCTCAATGTCCTTGCAGCGAATTAGAGGACAGGACTCATCCTTCTGTTTTTTTGGAGGCTTAGGGAGATGCTTGACTTTGGGAGCATCCCACGGTGGAAATAATTCAGAGCAGATGCCAGACTCGGCATCAGGGAATTCTTTAGCACTGAATCTGTTTTGCAGATTTAATTACACCAAAATGTTTGGGAAATCCATATTGCTGCAACTGAATTTCTCATTATAAAATATTCTGAAGCATTTAGAAAGCTCAGCATCAGCATTCAGCAGAGTTTTGCACCTTCAGGTTAAAATCCATCTTCCTTTCAGAAACACTTTCCTTAATTTGTTATCATAAGAAAAATTAGAAAACAAAAGGATATATTTCTTTTTTTTTCTAGATCGATATGAAACATTTTTATTTCAGAATTTTAGATTCACCAAACAGTCAAAAATGTTGATTAAAGTCCTGCATAAATGAGAAGTCAGTTTTTCCTAACAGCATAGAATATCCAGCAGGCCTAAAGCAAACCTCGTTTTCCACCCAAATCTTGGCAAAACAAAAAAGTAGTGAATTCCTCACACTGAGTCCAATACAGAAACAGAGATGAATCCTAGCCTAGAATTCAACCACGTGTCCTGGTTAAACACCAGATCTTCCAGACTCTGCTGCCTCTTGCAGTGTCCGTGTCTTACGGCTTCATAGCATCTTTCACCCGGAGGAACATAATCCCATTTGAGTAGAACAGTGAAGGGACATTTCTCTAGGGAAATAAGAAACAACCAGCCGAAGTGGAATGCAGCCACAACACTAGTGCTAATGCCGTTGGGCTGATGGGCTGAATTTAACTTAATTTGCTTCTTCTCGTCTCAATACCTGAGACCTGACCTGCCTGCTCAGAGGAAAGCCCAAGCAGCCTCAGGGAAGTGGGAATGACTTCATCTGGCACCACTTCAGTCTCTGAGATTGGCTTCAGCCGTGGAGTTTTCCATCAGCACCATGTTTTGGAGGCGTAGGTTTTCATTTCAAGGCTGCATTTTCTTGCTATTCCCAGCAATGCCCAAGGTTTCTGCAAATCCTGCCTGGCTTTGGTCTTGCCCAACTCTGTCTCCTGGTGGTGGCCAGTGTCCTGTTTGGGGTACTGGGGCACCATGTGTGTCCCTCACACCACTTCACTGAGCATTCAGACAAGGAATTAAGAGCTGGTTTTTATATAAAAATAAGATATCTTTTTTCCGATAGAATTACAGGATGGCCTTTGCCAAAACCCTCCCCTTCACCTTGATTTCCTCCCGCCCCTACCTATTCCACTGCTCTGTAGCACCATGTGGTTTCCCAGCTATGATAATTCACCTAATTTGCCACCTATGAGTCAGTTTTATATTCAATGCTCTGTGCAGCAGGGAACGTAACAGCAGACAGACTATGATGTTGAAAAAAAAACAAAAAATCTTGACTTGCACGCGATGTGAGTGCTTTCTTTTCAGTAAATCAAGCTGCTACCTTTCCAAGCTCCTCAGCATCCTCCTTCCTTAAAACCCACAAAACTTCACCTTTACGCATATGATATTCCTTAGGGTATATATTTATCAGGAAGTTGCATACATAATTGATACAGAGACCTTCTGATTCTGTGTCTGGATGGGCCAGTGACATTTCCAAGAGAAATTTAGCTAAACACCAGGGTAAAGCTCCCACTGTTCTTTGACAAGTTTAATAAGATCTTTATTGTCTGCAAAACATCTTGACCTTAGCTTTACCCTTACCACCAAGGGGAAAGGGAAGAAACAGCTAGATTATAATAGCTCCATTAAATAAAACTTAATAAATAAATAAATAAATAAATAAAAACACTGAGAAAGCACTTCAAGGGAATCTCAGAGATAGAAATACCCAAGGACTTGGGAGGAGGCTTCCTCTAAGATACAAGAAGCCGGACGGATTAGAAGTCTGAATCTGGTTTTGCAAACAGTTCAAGTTCCTCTTCTAGGCTGGGAAGGATCTGCCCTAATTTAAAGATACAAAAATTAGGTATAAATTCAAAGATTCAGCCTCCATCTATAGACAGTGGTGTGAAATTGGCACCTCCAAGGATAGATTTAGTACCCTAATATTAGTTGAAACACCTTCTAGAGTACAGGGGACTGTTGAAGTGAAGATGGATAAAATACACCGTTATAATCTAGTGTTTGCCTGGAAGTCTGGTTTCAAGCCACTTTGAGAAATGAAGTCCAGGACTCCATCGAACCATCTCCTGTGGACCAGGGAACACAGTCTTACTTATTAATTAGGATCTGGATGAGAACAGGAGTCCAGAGGCCAGAAGATGGAATCCAAATGTCAAATCAATGGTGCTCAGACTTGCTTGAAAATCAAACCTAATAAAACTTAAGTGTCTTTGCTGCTACTTAGTTAGGAACTGTTATTTGGTTTATCTTGCAACTTATCCCAGAGTCACAACTCAAGCTCTGAAACTTAACATGGCTGAGACTCCAAAGGACTTAGGCTTTTTTTTTTTTTTTTTTTTTTTTGAGTAGTTCACTTCATTTTAGGTTTTACAGCCCAGTTTTGAACTTTATTCTCTCCTGAAAGGCTCTTCAGACACATCTGATATTTGGAAGGATTTTAACTCTGTGCTTTGCAGACTGTTTCTTGTTTGTTTGTCTTCAGAAAGATTTTTCCTTTATAGCTTTCAGCATTTAAATGGAAAATGGACGGGGGAGGAAAAGCAGCATTTTAGTATCTCACAAACCAGATGCCTGAAACAAATCATTGCTTCGTGGCCAACTCCTATTGAGCAGGAATGGATAAGGAGATGGCGCAAAACTTCTAAGTCGCTTTGCTGTTCAAAACACGTTTCTGAGGAGCTTAACATCTTTTGCTGAGACCTGGAGAGATGGAAGAACGTAGCAAGAAGCAAGTCACTGCCAGTTGGAGTCCAGGGAGCAGCAGCAGGCATCCCAATGAGGCGGGATCTAAGACATAGGGTCATGGCTTCACCAAAATAGGGAGTTTTGACCATAGCTGTATAGAGAGATGAAGAGGTGCCAACCCTAGGCGTTTGCGATCCTGGATAAAGGATGAGCCCAAACTGCAAGGGTGGGTGGGTGGGATCTGCCTAGGGATCTGTTCAGGCTCTCACACTATGATGTGATATGTTCTCTAATGATGTGGATACCCAGAAGTGAGAAAAATGACTTACAGAGTGTGTGAGCTTTGTAATGATGAGAAGAGATGCCAAGATATTGGAGAAGAGAGCATGTGCAAAGCAAACGTGACAAACTGCAGAAACAAACTGAAAAAAACCCTAAGATGCAATCCAATAAGGACAAGTGTCAAGCCAATACCTAGCAAGAAGCAATCCATAACTGTGGGATGGAGAACAGCTGGTTTGACATCAGGCATGCAGGAAAAGATGGAGAATTTGAAGTTGATTCAAAACTGCACAAAAATCAGAGAGAAAAGGAGACTATACGGGGAAGTGTAAGTAGCAATGTAATCCACAAGCTGTATCCTTTCACCAAGAAAGCCACATGAGCATTTAGTTTTGAGCTCTGCACTTTAAAAAAGCCGTGTACCTAGTGGAGGGGATTCAGAGGGCAGCAAGAGGAACTACCAGCAGCCCTTAAAATATGGCCTAGAGGTAAATAGAATACACTGAAGCAGTTTAGCCTGAAGAAAGAGGTGGCAAGATAACAATCCTCAGATAGAGAAAAGGCAAAAAGTAGGGGAAGAATTTGTTCTTTGTGTCCCTAGTGAAAAAGAGAAGAAGAAATGGGTTTAAAATGCAGCAAGAAAGATTCAGGCTGGATGTTAGAAACATTCATTTTAAAGTCAGCTTGTGAAGTGCTGAAGTTGATTGCCTGGGGAAGCTACCAAGCTCCCATTGCTGAAAGTCTTTAAGAAGTTAGACAAATATCTGTCAGCAATGGTATAGGCAGAATTATCTTGCATGGAGTAGGGGAAAGACCTGCTGACCTCCTGAGATCCTTTCGTGGCCTTGTTTTCTCTTCAGCTGCAAGTTTTTGTTATTTCCTGGCTCAGTGGGGCTGTCAGAAAAGAGGCTCTTGTCTGCTGTTTATCAGAGAGAGCAAGAAGTTATCAGAATTTCAGTGGTCAGTGCCTGAAGCATCCAAGGCTAAAATACAGGTTTCAACATCATCATTTTGGGTTTTCAAGGATGCCACAAATGCAGATGTTCACTTGTTGCCTGCCCAGGCAGGAATAACAGGCTGTGTTTTAATTTGCATGCCGTGATGGATGGTCCACACTGCACTGTGCGGTTCAGGGTAAACACCCAGAAATAGAAGCAACCCACTTCTAATTCAAGCAATGCAGAGCTGATGAGGGCAAATAGTGTACACAATCCTTACTACGGAACCAGTACTACTACTACCAGTACTTCGATTTTAAAAATTTTCTTCAACCTCTTTTCGACATGCAGGGAATTTCATTCTCTCTTTCCCATTCCTATCTTAGGTACAAACCATGGGAAAATGTGGCCAAAGAGAGGAGTTCTCACAGCTTCAGAACTATTTACAGTCCAACCTGTAAGGTTTGTGAACAGTTTCCAAGAATTCCAACAATCCAAATGGGCTAGGGCTCTCTCCCACACGTTCATCCCTATATGAATGTATAGAATAGAGAGCTGTGAGTTGTTCTTGGTATGCAGCAACATTATGTACGCAACTATAGGCAGGTTCCCATCATTGAACAACATATTTGCACTACCCCTGTCTGATCTAGAGAGAATGGGAGTCTGCCTCAGATATCAGATAAAGACTCTGAGCTTCTAAACCATATTATGTGAACCCACATTTTTAACTTTGGTGGTGCCACTATCAGTTTTGATGCAAGAATGTCATTAGGAATCATCCTAGCAGCACTGGAGGAATTTTGTAGAAATCCTTGGATTTAAAGTTTGAAATCCATGAGGACTTGTGAAATTTCTCCATTATTTTCTTCTCTGGCACTCATATAAATTAATATAAATACTGTAGAAATGCAATTTTAGAAATAATGCAAAGTTCAAACTAGAAGAGTCTGAAAGTAATCCAAATTCTAGCTCTATTCTTTTGAAATTACAGCAGCAGTTCCCTCCAATAGTGTTGAGTTATTTTGTTTTAGTGAACTCAGAATCCTTCTAGTTGATGCTATAACTGAAAATTTCAACTAAGAAATTCTATGTGCTTCCAGCAATAAAGGAATCCTCGAGAATAGAAGTTATAAAGAAAAGTAAAACAAAATCCAAAAGTTGTAATGAGCCATTTTTATCTCATCAAAGTACTTTGACATATTTGAAACAAGACAATGGAAAGAAATGATTTCAAAATTTTGCTTATCAAAAATGTAACTGCAATTGATGTGTCCCTGTCAAAGGTTTTAGACTGCGGCAAAATTGTGTTTTCTGATTAAAACTGTTCTATCAACGCTCTTTGTAGCAACACAAATGCTGAGTTGATTTGACAAGCTGGCCCTTGTGGGGTGACATGAGTGAGGGGGGGGACTGGGGGACAATGCACTGCATTCATTGCCCTTGCAAGGAACAGAGACCCAAGTACTGGGCAGCAACTTGGGCTGATAGAAGTCAGTGAATGGGAGAGAGAGGAAAGGTAAATAGTGCCAGGCATCACAGAAGTCCCAGGCTGAGAAAAAATCCTTGACTTTCACCATCTTCTGAGCATGCTGGAGGCCATTCTTGGAGTGATGCCCACCCAGGAGCATCCCACTGCCACCAACAGGGCTGCTTTCCGCACCAGGCGGTAAGGAGCCCATTAGTGTTTCAAAAATCTCCTACAAAGGCATTTTTGTCTGTGCATTGGAAGATTGAGCTAAATGCTGGGAGCTATTAAGAGACAATTAAAGCTAATGTTGCAGCCAGCAGAAAGATCCCAGTTAGTCACTTTACTCAATTTAAGCCTTTGAAAATTTTCACTGTTCTAATCAAGGGCTAAAATGGAAAATCCGTATAGATGTGTACATATATCAGAGCATTAACTTTCATTGTCAAATCATGACAAAAATTGCTGAATGAGGTAAATACGAGGGAAAATGTAATAGACTATTACCATAATATAGCTTGTGGCTTTCATTTTTAAATGATACACAGTCCTCGACCATTGAGAGGAATAAAATAGTGATGTGCGAGATGGATAAAATAATCAAGTAAACTACATAAAAAATCTGTAAAAAGCAGGCTGAGCTAAGGGTTTGGGGGTTAGACTGGGCTTAGTTGGAGTATTGATTTGTTGAAGATTTTTTTTCATTCCTAGAGGCAAAATAGAAAAGTATAGTGTTAGTCTCAAGAAAGAAAGAGATTCACATAAAGAAAAGGCAGATGTAAACATGGATGGATACATGGATAGATGGATAGGAAGTAGAAGATGTGAATTACATGTAATGACATGTAAGGAAGATAAATGGGGGCTAAAGGAATACTGGAGAAAGAAAAATGAGACAAGTATGCAAGAACAAATGAGACATGGTTCATTAGACAAGTGGCGAGATAAAGTAATGACCCTGAAGAAAACGGAGAGCTATTCCACAAGAAGCTGATGGAGAGGTCAGCAGACACCGGAAAATGTGTTAAGGACAGGGTTGTTTATCCCTAAAGAAGACAGTTCACCTGGGAAAAGACCAGCCCATGTGGGTTTGATAACCGTGGATTTGCTAACCAAGGGTTTCAAGATGGTTGCGTAACAGATATTTGGGCACAAAAAAATCACAGCTAGAGGCAGTAAAAGGTTTTCAGTGTTAAATGCCATTCCCAGAGTTGGCTGCTTCATGAACCTGACTGTAGGTCTTGCCCTTCCCGGTGAAGAGGTGCCCAAATGCACTTCTTATGCAAATGCACCTTAGGGCAGTTTCACCCTTAGTACATCATGCCTTGATTAAACTTTAGAAGCCTCTGCGCAGGCTAAAGGTCTTCCCAAAGCCCCAGCCATGCCCAACACAAACAGGGGTGAGCCTAAGATGCTGCCTTACGTCTGTACTACCAGGGGCACGAGCAACACGCTGGCAGGACTCCAGCATCGGTGGGAGCTCCTTTCTCCGCAGCTGTCTGGAGGAGCCATGGGAGATGCAGTTTCACCAGATCAGCACATTTCAAAATGTCAGGGGCAATTGGAATCAAATGCTACAGTGCTGTAACGTGCACAGAAGTAGTATAATACCAGTAATATTAGCATGGAGTTAAGTGCCTGCATTAAGACGCTGCGCTCCTAGGGCACACGTGCTCCACAAGCTTTCTTTTGTGGCTCACAGAGTGCCTGTCTCCAAGACATTAGCATTGATGTGCTGTGCACGGCCTCTGGGGAGGCAAGGACGGTGCTCTGGAAGTGCTAAGGATCATTCTGCGTGTTGCCTGCTGCCTCTCCGCACAATTAATGGGACTCCTCTAGCCTGAGGTCTCCTTCCCCACCACTCCCAGCTTCCCAGGGACTTTTTTTTCTCAGCATTCGTAAACACATTTCTTGCCCTATGCATATAGGGCAAAGCAGCCTGTCCCTTTGGCATTATCCCCTATAACCTTAAATGTTTCACTGAAGTGGGACATCTGTGGCCAAAACATGTCACCTGTCTTCCTCCTTCCCACCCACCTCCAGCAAAGGGGCAGCAGATGTCACATAGAAAATGCCTCCATGTTGCAGCCTGGCTGAGCCCATGGCTGGAGCAAGGTAGAACAAGAAAAGCCATTAGACTCTGCTTGTAAAGCAGGCCCATCTCGTTTATGAAAAGAGCCTGAGGAAAGGGACACACACAAAAAAAATATTGTTTTAATACTCCCAATAGCTCCCAGGCATGCTGGCAAAGCAGCAGAGGAAGAGGCAAAGAAACAACAAAAACAGCTAAATCTAAGTAGAAAACTAGTGGGAGCTCTTTTTCTGGTCTGGGAGAAATGAAACCCTGTGGCTTATCCTGCAGCCTCTACCTGCCAGCCCACCAGAGTGTGACTGGTCGAGCTCTTCTTCTTTCCCAGCCAAAGAGGAAGGGGAGTGGATGTTGGATGAGCAGCTGTAGAGGCTCATTGGCACCTCTGGCGCTGGGTGTTGGAGCTAAGGCAAGTGCCAGGTTTGAGGAGCTGGTCTGGGTTTAGTACATGACACTTTCTCAGCCAGAAAACTCACAAATCACTTGAGATTATGCCACGAAAAAAAAAAAAAAAAAAAAAAAAAAAAAAAAAAAAAAACCTTTTGTGTGGAAGTGATGCTTAACAGGGCGGAAGCTTTGAAAGGAATACACAGGAAAAATGCATATGAATATGTTCCACTGTGTTAGGCTGCAAAATGGCGTGGATCTTCACTGGATATAAAATATCCATTTTTTTTTTAGTGAGATGGAGCACCTTGCTGACCCATGATAGGAAGACCATGAACAAAAGTTAACAGGAGATTTAACTTCTCTTCTAGGAGCCAGACATTGGAAGGGCAGGATGCATGTATCCTGCATCTATCCTCGACGTCAGTGACCCCCTGTTTCATGCAAATGTGCCAAGGAAAAGGGCAGCGAAGGAGTAACTACCAAAGGGATTCAAGAGAAGGGAGGAAAGATCCATCCGAACGTCAAGGGTCAAAATGAGCATAGTCTCTTCCAGGCAGAAAGTATGGCAGGCTGAGAAATGATTCTTATTTACGTCTACAAGAGCTGGTGCCAGATGATGGGATGGCTTGGCATAAAGGAGTGAAGTATCGACCAGTGGGTTCTTCAAAGATGGGAATAGCAGAGACCCATCAATCCAAGTCACCAAGGCAAGGGGAGCTATTGGCTTGCATGCACGCTCTCTTATACGCATTCAGAGAAAGCTGAGATTGCTTTGCCAGTTTGGCTCGTCTTCCCCTGACTCGTAATCCAGCTACTTGATCATTTCTAAGGGCTGTCAGGATATCCCAGCAGCTCAATCAAGCAAGTACTTCAGTCCCAGGTAACCCCCCAAACTTTTCTGTTCATACAGTGCTAAGGGTAGGCTGTCTGTGTGCCCTCTATAGTCAGTGGAGGAAGTTATTTTCTCCAGAGGGTGACTGACTGATCCAGTCCTAATATATGTTTAAGAGAATGCGTCTGGGCAACATGTTCACCCCCAGAGACCTGAAAATCTACCAAAATAACCAGGTTTGTGCTAAGAAAAAGACACAGTGAGCCACTGGAGGACTTCTGTAGCTGTTCTATCCTATAGAAGGAACAATCGCCTCTTCCCACCACCAAGACCCTTGCTTTGGGATGAAACTTTCACTGACCAGGCTGTTCAGCAAGGTAGACATGCTCCACTGCCCAGAAAACACACTGCCATTTAAGAATTGCTGAGCAAGCCCGATAAAAATTAACACATCTTGCCAGGGAGACAGTAGGGGATGATTAATGAACAAAACCAGTGGAAGCGGGGAGAAGGGAATCAAGGGAATAGATTTGCTAAATTGACAGCATCTAAAATGTTTGTTCCTTCCTAAAACAGCAAGGCTGGCAAACCCTAGCACGGGCCACTAACTTGGGTTAAGTGAGAAGGCCACGGACCTGTAAATCGTACATCATCTCTATTCAGATGTACAGGCTTGTAGCCTCTCTGGTCCAGTGAGCCCAATAATGAAAGACTTCAGAGCTGCCTGAGACACAAGATCAAGTACTCCAGTTGTTCTAGCTCTGATCAGATTTTAGATGAGGATTAATTTTGTTAATGGCATTTCCTGTGCGTACCTCTCCTTCTCATTTGAGAGTTACTGTGTGTGTTTTCTGCAGAAGTGGGAACCACAAGGGATGCTCCAGCAAAGATTTTATCCCACAAGTAAAAACAGAGGAGGGAAAAAAATAGTAAAAACAGTAAAAAACAGTAAAAACAGAATAACTGAACAAAGCAAGGGAATATTTGCTCTCAAATCACTTGGCCCAATGAAAAAGAGAGTGTAGCACAAAACTTCCCCTAAACATTTCTGATGCTATTTTTATCACACGATTTTTTTGCTGAGGAAAGTTAGAAAAGAAATCTGCCGAGACACTTGTTTTTCTGTTTACAAGTCCGGTGGCTGAAAACTTTTTTGCCCAGCCCGCCTCCCTCTTTGAGGGACTGTCATCAACTTGGCCATGCAGGAGCAGATCTGTCATGCTGGGGAGAGCCCGGAGCCAGATTCAGCTGCTAATTTGCTACCGCAGAGGGGTTTAGGAACACGAGGAAGGTTTTCTTTCTTGTTGTTCTCTCTCACCTCCCATAGTGCCAATGCAGACATTGAGTTGCTCACATTTTGCAGGATTTTGAAGTTATGCTCATTAAGTTTTGTAGCAATAGGCAGGAACAGTGCCGTGCTGGCAGGCTGGGGTCCCTGGTGTAAAGACGGGCTTTGCTGTGTCTGTGCTGTACACTTAGGAAAGACATGTGAAAACACAGCTACGGAAGAGCTGTTAACAAAGGTCCTCACCATTGCTCATGACACGTACTTCCCTGCCCTAAGAGGAGAAGGGTCTCCATGACGAAGCACAGCTGGGTTCACTATGGTTCTGGCCATGTGAAAGGTAGGATGCTCCCTCCTTCCAGCCCCATGCTGGATGCTGGTACATTTTCCTGTAGGTTCTCCATGGTAAGAAGCTGCTTGCTCACTCCTCAAAGCACTTCTAGTTGCAAAATCCGTAAAGGTTTCTCTTGCTAGCATCAACCAGATGTGTTCTGTACTCCTGAAGGATGACTGTTGCTTCCCCAAGCCACATCTCTCCAGGGCATCTACCTTCACTCATTGATCACTAGGAAAGTCCATGTTGGGCTGGCAATCACTTCTGCAGAAAAATGCCTCTGGGAAGTTAAAACCCAGGGGCTGGAGACTCCCCCCATATTGCTCTTATCAGCAATGACTTTCCTCATTCATTAAGTCTGACATCTACTATTGATATCAATTATGATAATAAATGAAACATTTCACTGGCCGTGGCTGGCATTCTGTCAACAGTTTCACACTGAAGTCTGGCTGATGGTATTAGGTGTAGCACAGAGGAGTTATTTAGGTAGTGCTATTGGACTAGGGAAATGGTGGGATCAGAAGATCTTATCGCCACTTGAGATGGGATCCCTTGTGAAAAGATAGATCTGAAAGAGAAGGAATCTAGAGAGACATGATGGATGGAGTCATCTGCACTAAAGCAGCAAGGGGAGGAGCACCAAGAAAATTGTTTAAGGGCTTCCCCCTCCTCCTCATTCTGCTTATTCATAAGGCATCTTTAAAAAAAAAAAAAATGCACCACCTTAATACCTAGGATATTCAAATAAGGCTAAGTGCTAGCTTTTGATTTCTCTTGGCATTGGATACTTGGATTACTTACATGCTTTCAAAGTTCCCTCAAGGTGTCTGACAATGCAGACTTGCAAAATCAAGATGTCCCACTGTCCTTTCAAAGTAGTGAATGTTAGGCTTATGCAGAGTCATCCAAGGCTTTCCTATTTTAAGAAATGGCTAAGGCCTAAACTAATTTCTGCAAGGACCCTGGGGTGTTCCTGAGAGTGTTGGGCTTCATTCCCTTTAGTGCTTCCAGATATCCCAACCTGTAGACCTTGGACCATCCTAATACTCTTTGTTTAGCAAAAACAAGGACTGATTTCATGATCTTTTCAAAGGCATAACACAGAGCCAGACTCCCTCACATCTTAGTGGAGTCCCCTTAAAAACAGTGAGACTTCAACAGCATGCATGATTTCTTTAGAGTGGCCCTGGTTATTCTTGCTCTCCTCTAAAAAGCGTTCGCAAGCATAATTTGGGCATGCATGTCTTTCTCTGCACAGGCACAGGAACCTCAGACAGACATGTCAACGCTGTCCACAGTGAAGGTGAACTAAATCCCATGTCTATTGAGACTGGAGAACCTGCTGCAGAGGAGAGGTAGGAGTAAATCACTGCAGGGCTCTGCAGGAGCACTGGGGAGACACGGTTTGTTTGCTGTTGCCCAGATCAGGTATACAGAATTAGGTTCACTACTTTGCTCCCTCTAAGGATGCTCAGAAGTGTTTGCTGCTGTATATAAATGAAGAGATTAGGGAGGTCATCCCAAGATGGCCAGGAGTGTAAAGCTCCTTCCATGTCCAGGCAAAGCACCTGTGCGCTTCTCCATTATGGCTTCCCTCTCATTGTATAAATGTCTGACATTTCATAAACTACTTTTCTTGACAAGCTAAGAGAGATAATTCTGAGTAATTTCCCATGAGAAGTTAGGGGAAAGTGGGAAATCACGGGGGCTTCTTTTTTTTTTTTTTTTTTTTTTCAGAAATCAGAAAATAAAAGCTGTAATTTCAAGCTTGTAACTCCCTTTAAAGCTCTCCTGTCCTCAACAGTTTACTGTTGTTTTAAAGTTCTTCTGACCTTTACTTTCCCTCTTTAGTTTCCTAAGTAATAAAACCATAAGGAGCAATATGGGATTTGGGGGGCTTTTTTTTCTTTGCTTGAGAGGGAATGGTATTTGAAGTCACAAGGTGAATGTAGTAAGTCTTAAGCCGAAGAGATGCTCTAGCAGTCCTGGAGCTGACTGATAGCAAAACAGGCAGTCAGTTATTAGAAGACACAAATCACTTTAAAAGATTAAGCGCTGAAAATAATAGCCATGCAAACCTTGAAGCAAGGGAAGTCAGTGGCAAAGGTCATTAATTGACTGGTGAGATTTTTGACTATTAGTTGCTGGGGAATTATCTTTCTTTTAGCAAAGATAAAATATATCTATTTCTGTTATAAATGGCAGCAGTGGGGTATGATCATTGCTGTTGTTGCATGTTTCCAGTTTCAGTGTTAACTCACTCTTCAAGTGAATCCAAAGCTATCATTCTTCCTTGCACTTTTTAATAATTTTATTTTATTCATGTATTGACATTTCTATAGTGCCCTTTCTATCTGAACATGAAGAAAGATTTAAAATGCTCTGCCTGCTTCAGTAATTAAGAGCTCTAAGAGATAAATGAAGTGTATTTAATCTCGCCAACGGCTTGTGCGTGCTTGTCGGGTGACGTGGCTGAATGGAGCAGGTATAAGGGTGGCAGTGACATCTTCCCCTGACAACTCGAGCAGGAATAGCAAAATCCCAGTCAGCTTTAGAAAACACTGCCCAGGCGCTTTAGACAGAAAAGAAACTAATGGAAATCTCAATATTAGTGTTATTTTTTTAAAGTAATCCTTGCAGTGTGAGGCTTGGGAATCACCAAACGTTGGTGGGGGAGGAATCTGTCCATTCCAGCAGAGCTGCAAGTCACTTTGGGCCTCTTTTGCTTAAGAGATATATGTCAAAATCATGAGACCGTTCAGAGCTCTGCATTGTCTCTGTTCCATCAGTTCAGGCATATACTCATGGGATATAAATAGCCACAAACCTCTATATCCTCCAGAGACCTGGAAACACTTTTCAAGGCTCTTCTCTTGATTTTTGCTGTTTTGTGACACATTTCTTTGATTTCTGCATCATTTGCACAAATACAGATGATTATTTTGATGGTTGAATCAGAAATTCTGTTCTACGGTGCACGACAGGCTCCGGTTTTCAGACAAATATAGAAATATTAAGCCAGGCCCATTGCCCATCTAGGTACCTGCCTTGTGTTGCACAGTTAGCAGCACCAGAAACTCCAGGCCTTTAGATGAAGACATTCAAGAAAATGAATCTACATTAAATGCCAAATAGACTAGTTAAATTGTTTTAAACTCTTCTGGCTCTACCCTTTTATTCAGAACTAAAGTGGCCTAAATTAGTGCAGTTTTCTTCAATTCCAGGAGTTTTCTCTTCACAGCACAATTGCAGCAAATGGCAGGAATTTCTAGGACATTAGCTTCTCTGTAGGGACTCTCCAAACTAAGGCCAAGTATTGTGCTTTCAAAGTAGAGTAAACAGCAAAGTTCCTCTCAACAGACATGAAAAATAGCCACTTGGAGACGAAGTTATAAATTCACCTCTTCCCCTTTCTGTGTGTATCAGCAAATCCAAGGACAAGGGAATGAAATTTGGGCCACTCCGCTCCCAAATACATATGTTTACACGGTGGTTTAATGCAGTTTAACTAATCCACTTTAAATCCACAACCTTAATTAATTGCTATTATTAACTAGTGGATTAGACTTCCGAGCATCCCCTGTGGAGAAGACTTAGAAGAAAAATCCTTCTGTGGTTTCGTATTGCTTCTGTGAATGACAAACAACAATTTGTGGGGTTTGTTCTGATCCAAATAAGTCCTCCCATATCTACTTCAAATGTTGATAAGTGGAACCTACTTTGGGATCTGGACAGTTTCTGATGATCTATCAGACCCTGGTCCTATAATTTATTCATATTTTATTACTTGAGACCTTGTTCCTCCTTCGTCTTCATAGGCAGATGTTACCAAACCCCTGCTCTCAAAGTGTTTTTACTGCTGAATAAAATATATGGACTTTTTAGTTCCTCATATATGCATCTTCTTAAATAATAAGACCTCATATTTCATTCCTGACTACAGTCCGTCGTTAGCTATCATTAGACATTTTAGCTATCATTAGACATTACAAATAATCATTATTTTTTCTCTAATATGTAGGAATGAGTGATATGGTTATCATGGAATTCATGTTTTTCACTTTGATAGTACTCAAAACTTAGCAATTTGAATTAAAAAAATCTTTCTCGCTTCATTTCCCATCTTGTTCATTTTTTTCTACTAGAAATGAGGGACGAAAAACCAAGAAACAAAATGGGAACTTCAATTTTTTGTTTGTTTGTTTTTAATTCAAATAAAAGCCATTTCAATCTAAATCTATTTTCTTTTTGTTTGTGTTGAAAGTGAGAATAACCTTGACGCTTTTATGAAATATTGAAACTCATGGATTGCTACAGATATTTTTTCCTTTTAAAATGCACACATTATTTGTAATTCTATTTTTCATTGGTAAATCCTTCAAATGAAGGAAACTTGCCAGCTCCAGAGATGCAAGTGCATTGTTGTTACATATTCATTTATCATTTCATGCTGTTCAAATATGCGCTAAATACTTTAGAGAACAAATAAAAGATGGGCAGAATTTTTTTCCCTAGTGAAAACAAGAAGAACCCTGGGATTTAAAGCAGAATGTTACTCTGTTCCTCTGTTCCAAACTAAGGCTCCTATCAGTAGGTGCACATTGAATACAACCACGTTCCCATCAAAGAGAGTAAGAGCAAATTGCGAGACTAGTGACCACTTACTTGACAGTTATTGGTCCTTAATCTGCAACCTAAAGTATTTTAAATCCTCGCTCATACTGGTAAAGTTGTTGACATATTTGTTCAAATATTCCTCACTAAAAAAAAAAAAAAAAAAAAAAATTTTGTTTGACTGGAGCAATTTTCCAAATCAAGTAGAACAAATCAAATTGTTTTGTCTGAGAAATGTCAAAAACGTTTTTCAAAAATTAAAAAAAAAAGATTTGTTTTGAATGATTTGCCTGTTCTAGGAATTAATTTATTTTCAATTTAATAAAGAAATAAAAGATTAAATGAAAAGAAAATAAAGCAAAGCTTCATTTGTTCTAAAATATATTTTCCAGCTTGTCTGAAAAAGCAAAACAAAACAGAAACTCAGCTAGTCCAATCCCTTTTTTTTTCCAGTTTATATAGAAAACTGGAAAAAAATCAGATATATTCTTATCTCTGACATGCCTCTGGTTTAGCTGATGATCAGATGAGATGAAGGGGATATGGCTCTGGTCTAAGGTGCCTACGCATAGGGATCTGAATGCTATCGCCAGCTGCAAAAGTCTAAACACAGACATCTCCACACTGGTGGAGCTAGGACAGCAAAGGTCGATATTAGTCCTCATTTGGACTAACAAAATCCCCACGGAGATCCTGGGCTGTTTTCCTTGAAGACGCCGCAGCCAGTCAAGCCCTTGGCTGTTGAGCCCTGAGCTGAGCTTGCTCCAGGCTTATGTCCCGCTGAGCAGGAATGCAGAAGAGGGTGCTCTCAAGGGCAGAGAAGGCACAAGACAATCTTCTCCAGTGGCCTCTGAGAGCTGGGATGAAGAAGTTCTGTTCAGTTCCATTTGGTGACTGCACAAGACAGCAAAGGAGCAGTTACACTTTTTTTTGGCACGATAAGAGTGCAGTGGCAATCGTTACCTTTTCTTTTATCATCCTTCTTTCCCACTCGTCTTTTTCTTTGAACTTCTGCAGGAAGAAAATGTAGAACATTTGAAAATGTTGTTAAGGGATGGAAAAGAAATCTATGTACGTGACCTTCACTTGGCAGCCTTCAAAAGTGGTAAAAGCCGTCGGAACCAGGAGGCCTTTAGTGTGTTTAGCTGTGATTTGTAGCTGATCTTCTCAACTCCCAACTATTCTATGAGTTTCATGCATAATGCAGCAGCAGTTTTGATTGAAGTCAAAAAAATCTGCTGACAGAATGTAGTGTCAGGCATCTGGGGAGATGTCTAATTAATTATTATAATTGACATCCACACCAGATGTCTGATATATGACGGTTTCTTTGTTGATAAAAGGTTTTGGTAATTCTGTTTGAACAGCACTTTCAGAACAATATGTTTTCCATTTAGGTCACAGGAAAAAAAAAATATGATTTATTTTTTTCAGGAAATTGAATTCTGTCGGATAGCTGCATTCTTTCGTCTTGCTTTCCAACTCCTAACCAGCCTTGAAAATGCATGGGATGAAGGATGTGATGGAAAAGCATTCATCACAGTGTTGACCACTGATCAAAAGCACTTAGCTGGGAAGTGCAGGATCTGCCATCATCTTTTATTCTCCATAGTCATAAAGCAGAGTAGCTGATCTGACATTTGTAAAATAAAAAATAATAATAAAAAAAATGAAAACCTCTATCAAAGAGCCATTATCAAATGGAAAGCTGGTATGTTGGGTTATCAAAGAAGGTCAACAACTTTTGAGTTCTTTCCTGTCATTATAACACTTCCAGAGCATCTCCTATTGAACAGGGACAAAACAGAAAGCAACCTGAACATTTTGGCTCCAAATTCAAACGAACCTGAGCCCAGAAATTTTAAAGGCTTTCTGCCTTAGTACTATGCATTCTTCTGCATATCAATTCATTGCCATTCTTCAGGGTGTAGTTGAAATTTCTCTAGGTTTGCTCAAAAGGCAACTGTCTTAGGCTTAGACCAGAGGTAGCCCTAGAGAGAGCAGAGACAGCATCCACTTCTTTCCTTATAATACACCTGTGTGACCTCAGCAAAAAGATGCAGGAAAGTTCTGCATGTGCTTATACCAGATGCAAGTCAGCTCTGAAGCAGAAAATGCAGATTCTCGGAATAATACAGATTAGCACTCTGGCCAATAAGCGCTACTCATTTTTTAGCCAATGTTAATGAAATTTCAGCAATCTGGATACCCACTTGAGTGTAAAAGCATCTTAAAATGAAAAAAGACCATTTACAACTACACTGATTATCCTGTGTCCTTTTCTGGCCACAGCATACGGTGACAAAATATTTTCAAAGAGTCTAGTGGACTTGACCTAAGTTTCATATAAGTGTGGGGCGTGAGTACTTGCAATATATTTTGAGCCATTTAAGGAGTTACCTGATCTCAGCTCCAAATTGCAGCTGCCTGGGCTGGGACATTGTCTCTGACTCATCCATTTAGGTGCAAAGTATGACAGATTGACTGAAATTGCCTGTTAAGGTTCCATATCCAAAAGTAACTAAATACACTGCAAATATTTCAAGGTATTTTGATACCAAAGGAAGCAAATAGGCACTACTCAGCCTTTCCATTTCAAAGACTGGAAGGGCTAATTTGCATCTTCAATAAGCAAATTCCTTTCCAAAGGCAGCTCTCGGATACCAGGATATGGAGGCATCTGACCTAACATAAGCATCTAAGCAGGAAATTATATTAATAAGAATTCAGGCACCTGGCATGGAGCTTTTTTTTTTGCATAAATATATACATATATACACACAATACATGTACACACATGTATTATATATGATATCTCACACTCTGCATAAGAGTTAAGCGTCTTGATGCCTTTGCGTGTTTTTCGCTGAGAGTTTGCCTGTCACTAGAAATACAACATAGACCTCTAAGCTACTGAAACTGTATCAAGAATTAATATCTTTCCAACATGAAGCTGCTGAGTTCCCAATCAAAAGAGCAGCATTATGCTGAATTACTAGCAATTTCTTTTTGTTTTATTGTAAACCCTTACTTGCTTTAATAGAATAAAGGAAGATAAAATACTCGCCAGCAATTTGAAACCTTTCACTCCCATCATGTTAATGTCACCTTTAACACTGCGAAGTCACTAAGACACCAAGTGAAAAGCATCTAAGTAAAGGTTTTTACAGGACTGGTGCATGCATGAGTTTTTTGGGTGAGGATGGCTGTGACTTTTTTGCTCACATCCTTGCAAAACATGTAGTCTGAAGCCTCTTTCTTTAATTCCTGACATAAATATAAATGGTAATTTTAACATTTGAGATACTAACTTGATTTCATCTGATTTTGGCAAGACACGTGCCACGTATTTTACAATTTAAAAAAAGGTTTGAAAATGTCATCTTTCACGAGCAGGCGGGCTGTGTCATTTACAGCACCCGGACGGCACGTGGCAGATAAGGGGAAGTGGGTCTAAGGAGGCATTTAGGAATGATTTGCATCAGGGAACGCCGATAGCGCTGAGAGGGAATGGCTCAGCTACAGGGAAATCGGCTGCCTTAATATGAATATCTAAATGAAATGATGTAAAATGGCTTCTGACACCACTACTAAAGAGCACCTGGGCTACTCACTGTACTAAACATTTAATGATGGGACCGGGCAGCTGGTGTCACCGGACTGCACAGCTTATGAAACACCTGACGACCCTTAAAGAGCTGTAAATGGGTGATGTTTTCCAAGAAAAAGTCTCATTTTTTTTTCTTCAGAGGCCTCAACTTCTTCTTCAGCCTTCCCTTAAATCCCCACTCAAAATTCTCCTTCTTGCAATGCCCATGGAAAATTTGGCCCCTGTTTGAGGTGCACAAAGGATAATGATTTAAAGCTGACTGATGGTGTCTCTCCGTCCCAGCTCGCGGTCCTCTCCTCCATCCTGTACCATCTAATCCGCCTGCCACGTTCCCTTGCCTTGCTCCCTTGCTGAGCGCCTTAGGAGCCCTCTCACATATTTGGTCTAAGAAGTGTGTCATAATGAGCTCTGAGAAACCGCTTCGTTTAGTCATTCGTGTTTCAGAGAAGTTGAAGAGCATCCCTGAGGCTGGCGGGGGGCCGGGGCCGGGCTGTGCAGCTGGGACCGGCGTGTCCATCACCACCCTCCAGCATCCTGTCAATGCTGAAGAGGTTGCACAGCCAGGAATTAACACCGCGAAAAGGCCAAGCAGAGCTTCCCAGGGATGCAAAAAGGAGAGGAGAGCTTTCTTCTGTGCACAAATGTAAAGTCTCCCTGTCAGACAGTCACTCCCATGGACTTTTGGTATGTAGGCTGCTAATTAAGAAACCAGAGGCCTGAAATCACTCGCTTTTATCCGGCAGTTTTTCTCATGGAAGGATCTCCTGGGGTTCTGTTAGTCAGCACATTGAGGGGATTACAGAGCCCTGGGAGATAGCTGAAGAAATATGAGGGAGCTAATTAAGGCAGGCAAGGGGAGTTGGCCAAAGAAACAGTTTCCCAAGTATACAAATATTCAAAGGCACAGGCAAAAAAAAAAAAAAAATGCAAGAGAAGGAGAAAGACGGAGCTTTAAAAGGAGACGAACAAGAGAGACAGAACAAGAGAGACCCCCCACAAGGAATCAGAATTACCAACAACTTTCTTCTTCTCCAGCAGCCAGGTTTTCTCTCTAGATATTACCCATAGTAACAACATTGGGGCCATTATGGAAATCTTTCCTAAAACCACGGATATCTTTTGCTCACTTCCAGTCATTAATTAACAACAACTTTTCTTCTGCCCAGCTGCTGCACACAGGGTAATGGGCACTGGTAAAGCTGCCTTTCATTTTGATTGCCAAATGCTGCTCTGTATAAGATACTGCTTTGCAAATCTGCTGGACCACTGGAAATTTTGAGATGTTTGAATGCCCATTTTGCTTAGTTTCATTTCCCTCCTCCTGTTTGCAACAGGAAACAAAGTGGAATAAAGGTGCAGAGTAACCTTATGCGTCTCCTCTTCCTCTCCTCTTGAACACTTCATGGACCCACAAGTGGCACCTGAGACAGTCTCCTGCCTGGTGCTGACTCTGCCTGCAGGCAAAGCTTAGCCCCGGCAAGCACCCAAGTTGGATCGCTGTGCTCACAGCAAATGCAGAAATATAGCCATGATCCACACATGCAAGTTAAAGTGCTCTCCATGCCGGGAGGGTGCGGGGAAAAAGGCTGGTGGGAAGCGCTACGAGGAGAAGGCCAGCAACACAAGCCAAATTTGAGAGGAAGGGCTCACGCTGGAGAGGCTGAGAGAAAACAGCAATCATGGCAGTTAGCAAAATAATAAATAAGCCCTCCATTTGGGTGAGAGGAATAGTCACAGCTGAGCAAATGCCTAGCAATGGGCTGTCTGGTGTGAATGATGGATAGAGTGAAGAGCGAGGCTAGATGAGGTTTCAAGAACAAAGTAAATATACAAAAGCAACCAGTTGGCAGGAGAGCTGCAATGAATGGGATATTTGGAGGCAGTTCTTTGAACATGTGCCCCTTGGTAGGCAGAAGCTCTTTCTGCTCATAATAAGTCCACGGAAACACAAAAATTCAGGGAGCATAAAGCCTTCTGGGTCAACTTTTGCAAATGATTTTGGCCAGAAAAAGACAAATCAAAAGAAAGGAAGAAAAAAAAGGGAAACCATTCACCCTGTCATTTTCAAACTGGAACATTCTGACTTTTCAAAACTAATCACATAATTCAAGCTGAAATGAAGAGGTTTTGTAGCAGACCAGGCAGCTTTCACGTCTGGGAGTTTTGGAGGGTGCCTGAAGATAAGGAGAGGTGATTTATACACAATTTGTAGTAAGTGCCCAAATTAACTATTTTGGTCCCCTGAAATTTTGGCATGGAATACTGTAGATTTCAAAAGCAAGTAGACAGATTAATAGGGAATTAATCCATGAAGGGCTATGAAATCTGAAGGCATTAATAGGCAACGTTAAGATGAAAATAACTGCAAAATAACAAAACTATGTGCCCACCCCTACATGTGCATACCCATCGCCTGGGGGTCTGCTTTAACCACTTAGGATCTGGAAACCCGGGGTAACTTTTTTTTAAAAAAAAAAAAGCTGCTTTTGCATATTAAACTGAAAATAAAAATACTCTTAATTCATTACTTTATTTCCAAGCCCAAACTGAGTCATGGATTGAGTCATCTCTGTTTCCATTCCAGCCCCATCCAGGATCAAAACTAACACCCACTGATCAAAAACTCCAGCCTTACTGTCCCTTAAGCCTTTCATCTCTTATAGAAAAATTTTTGCAAAGATCACAAGTGGAGTTTTGAATCTGATTCTTCCACAAATCCTTGGGTAGCAGCAAACCACCAGGCTGTCAGCAGTCATATTTAGTCCATGAGAGACTCAACCTTCAACAGCAGCTCTCTTTGAGTACTGATACAAGTGGTGGCTCGTAGTTCCTGAGATATCTGATCTCTGGAGGTTGCTCCATCTCAGAGACACAGGGCAATGTCACAGCCAGAGCATTCAGGGGGTCTGGATTTCCTTCCTTGCTTTTCCAGAGGTTCCTCTTGAACTCATTCTTGATCTTTTGTCAAGAGGAAAAATAATTCAGATTTTCTCCTGTGTTTTTTTCACCTGTTTTGCCTCTGTCAGTGTCATAAGATAGGTGACATCTCTCCTGGGTATAAGTACCACATGTGAAAGTCTCATTGCTCAGCTGGTCCAGTCAGGATGACTTTCCAAATCCAACCACTAGTTTTTGCCCCAAACTCCCTTTAATCTCCCCTTCATCTCCTAAAGGAACAGTGAATTCTTCGGTTCAGTAGTCAAACAAAATCTGCAGAGAAACAATTGTATTTCAGAGGAAGTTAAATATTTTTCTAGGGTCTCTGACAGAATGCACAAAAACATATTTTCATCAAGACAAAAACATGCAGAATGACCCAAAATGTAATACTTTGCAGTACTAGGAGCTTACTTAGCCCTTTTGTTCCAACTTGCCTTTATTCTTGTAACGCAAAGCAATTTTTCATCAAATGCTGCCTTTTAACTGGAAAAAAAAAGAAAAACAACAAACAGAGAAGCCCTTTTGAAGAAGTTGGAAGGAAGCATCCTTTCTTCATGCACTGAAAAGCAGGGCGCAAACCTGCTCCACACGCCCTGGCTTTGCTCCAAGCCTCCCCACCGTGAACGGAGGCCGCGAGCCTCCTGGCCACCCAGCGCATCCTGCTCGCTGGGTTATGCAAATAGAGGAGCTGCCGTCAGAGATAGAGCGCCTTATCTAAAATTGTCATCTCGCAGCGCTCCGCCTTCCCCAGGACCTCATTTGCTGATGACAATAGCATAATGAAAAGCAGTGCTCATCCCTTTTGTTAAGATTAAAGAAATGCCAAGCACTACTGTGGGCTGCGGCAGTTCCTATCTGCTCAGGTGGGAGAAGGGGTGGGCATCAGCCTCTGAACCTGCTGTTTTCTTAAATTCTCATGCTCATGCAACAAATTGCAGAACCAAAAGATGGACAGGAGTTTTGCTAAGCTCTTGTGACCACAGCCGAGAGCAGAAGCCAGAAGTGGGTCTTTGAGTAGTGGTATCGATACGTATCATGTGATGTACAGCTCTCATGGTGGCTCGTGTTGGTGGGAGAATTTCCAGCCCAGTACAGGGCAAGGTTATCTCTTGCCCCATCCACATCCAGAAGGGAATGCATATTATTTCACGCTGTCATTTTACCCTTAGATTTTAATCCACATCCTGTGTCTGCAGGACTCACCTGGTGCTCTCACTGATGACCCAGCCTGATCCTGTGTGTGGGTCCCCAGTGATGGGGATAACCTGGAGCTCTGGCTTCAGGCTCCCCTTCTATGAAGACAGGCATGGTTCCAGCCCTGCCCTCCTCGAAGTCCCGGAGATGTTCCAACTGAGGCTGATGACGGTGTTGACTCTGCAGTGAACGAGGCAGCACAAAGTGTCTTAAGCTCTCTATTTCCTTTGCCTGCAAGCACTGTATTTCTGACCCCTTTTGGGGAACTGAGCAATAGTTTGTAATGTCACCACTGCTCCCTGTGCTTTGCCAGCACCAAAGGATTTTGCAGAGCGTGTTTACTTGATCAGGCAATTCCACTCGCCTAAGGAAGCTGTAATTTAGTAACCAAAATTCAGTATTGTTTAGGTAGCTGTTATTCTGGGCAAAATTGTGATCACTGTCTTTAAGTCACTGTAATTTCTGCAAGAGCATGGTCAATATAGGGCTACGAAACAAAATACCATAGCATTACAAGCAATAGGGTTGTAAATAGTCTCCTCAATACCTACCCTTAATATTCAGCAATCACAAGTTCAGCTGCTACAGTGCACCTCACAGCAGCATGGTAGCAGGCCAAATTACTAGCATTTGGTAAGTGCTACCAAGAGACTCACAAGCAGCAGAGAAGTGTTATGTTATTCCTTGCCTAGAATGAAATCAATGTTGAGCCCCACCGGCCCATGCAGCCAGCAATACCAGCCAGGTCTGAACTGCAGCCCTGGTTTGGGAATGCTGGACCGGAAGGCAACAACTAAAGCTTCAGGTCAGCTCTACCAGGTCAGGATAAAAATCTGCCCAGCTCTCACCAAGCGTAGCTGCCTAAAGAAGATATCAAAGCAGGGTACATCTGAGGTGATATATTCCTCAGTGTCCAGCAATTCATACTTGGGGGTATGAATCATTCCCAAGCCAAAGGTAGAGTTTTTTTATTACGTAACCTTGATGGTCTTTTTTTCTTCCAAGAATTTGCCCAGTAGCTCTTTGAGTCCACATATATTTGCATTCACAAATTCTTGTTTCCTCTCCCCAGGAAGGGCAAAATCATCCTTTCTGATGAATTAGGGAGCTTTTCGCCACCTTTCCTCCCCCCTACAAATGTCAGTGCCAGCAGAGAGGGGCATTTAATTTAACTTAATTAGCCTGCATGGAAGGGTATAAATAGCAGTGAGAAAACCTCTAGTTGCTCATGGTCATTAAAATATCCCCAGGGGCTGCCTTCGAAAGAAGGCTCTTCAAAGGGTTGGAAGGGCAAAACCCATCAAGGGAAGCTTATAGGACAGGGAATAGTCAAATTCTCCTTTGAGCCATGCAGGGGAACAAGGTTTGATAACCATCAGAACACTTGCAAACTCTCAAAGGATTAGAAACGTCAGTCAAGCGCAAGGCAGGGAGGCGTTAGCAAAAGTAAAATTATATTTAAAAAAAGGAAAATAAAATACAAGGAAATAAAAGTAGATAGGGGCTGTTCTAGAAGAGTTTGCTAAGTACTTTCACTGACTTCCATGCTGAATAGTGAACTGAGTCCAAAGTCTATATGGTTTCGAGAAGCCAATTCCTTACAGACAGCACAGATAGCAACCAGGAGATGCTATTCTAAGAAGCACTTGTCGCTGCATTCATTCAAAGTTGCAACAGTGAATTGTGCCAGGATTTTTCTTTTTTTTTTTCTTTTTGACTCTGCTAATTCTCTGTCAGCTCCATCCTTCTAGGTATCTAGCTCAACCTCAGACTGCGAAACCATTTAAGAAATTGAAAAGCTTTTGATTTTTAAAAAAGGCAGTATTGCAGGTATGAAAAATATAATTTGGGAGTGGATGTAATAACATTCCTACAAGCATTCAAGCAAAGAAAAATCCTCCTTGTGAAAGCTATCCCCTCTCCAGAGGGGGTTAGGCTTAAAGTGGGTATAATTAGGAATCTGAATGGTGCTACCTTTGTTCCCCAAAATGGATTTCACTCTTAACAGAACATAAGGGCCAGTCAAGACTCTTTTTGAAGGAAGACTTTTTATTTTCAACAGCGTTGGGTTTTCCAAGTGACTGCTGCTAGCAGAAAATACCGTTATTTCAACAGAAACACTGATTAATTTTTGCCAGAAACACCATATTACTGCACAAAAGAGTGTGCGGTGCCTTGTGGGGACCACAGCATGGGTCAAGGCCATGCACCCTTCTGTAGGCTCAATCTTCTGGCTGGTCTGGGTGACCTCTCAGCCCAGACCTCCCTCAGGACTCACCACCTTGCCTGGAGGAAGGTGTCACATCTTGGACCACCCAGACCATCCATTTCAGACAGAAGAACACTAACACGCAGCCCAGGAACTGCAGCTCCCAGGAAACCCAGGGGCTCCAGTGCCAAATAATTGGGTTCCCCATCAGATATCTCAATAGACATAAATTACAACATCTGGATCCAATATAATATTTATATGAGAAGGAAAAAACAAGAAGCAAGGGAGTTTTTGTTGAGATAAGGATAACTTTGAGGAAAAAAAGTACAACACATAACAGTATACAGTATTACAGTACCAGCAGATACAGTTTATATTAAAATACAATACCTAGAAAGACTAGTTGATATTATACATGTAATGATACACATAAATAAATGAAAATATCCCATATGTGGTAGCACATATGCAATGGAAAAGCAAGGATTCCTTAGACACCTAAGAAACCGTCCTCATTCTTTCAGAGCAGTGACAATCCTAGGAAACTTCTCCGTGCCAGCTTTGCTCTTGAAGTCCCTGCAGCCTGTTAGAAGGAAGACACATGCACACACACAGTGTTCTCTGCTGGGGACTTGGCTTTGATTTGTACCTGTTTGCTTTAATATAAAGTAAAAGGTCATTTTAAAGTAACATTCCAGAGCGCTCACTGTTTTTTCTCAGTCAGAGAGGAGGCATCTCTCTTATCTGACATTTCCACAACAAATTAAGTTCCTCAGACACCCTTTTAGGATGCAAAATGATTAATATCTAACACAGCTCTGAAATGTAATAAACTCTGTCGATCACTTGTGCATCTCAGCTGGGGGGGGATTAATGCATTTCTCCTCCTGGCAGCCCTGTGGTCAGGCAGACCTTCTTCCCCTTGTTTCACACATGGGGAAGCAATGCACAGACTTCATAACTTACATGGGATTATTTTATTCATTTCAAACTTGCCTTGCCTGTTGAAATATGATTCTCTCCAGCACCCAAATACAGATATAGCTGTCTAGTCCTATATTTCTGTCCCTCCTACCCTGTTCCTGAAGGGGTTGCCAACCAATATTAGAAAGCATGCTGAAGCTCAGCAGCTTTGACGCACTTCAGGGTGAGTTAAATTAATCCTGTTGAGGTGATTGATGACCCAGCTAATGGTCCAACAACCTACTCTCAGGACAGGACTCTTATGTCCAGCCAGCAGCCCACTGGACGAGCCGGTGACGATGTATCTGCCTTTTATTCTGGCTTTTCTCCAGATTAGATCCAGGTATGTCTATAAGAAGGAGTCATCATTAAAGTGACCATTTGTTGCAGGTTCCATTGCACCATTTAGGGAGAAATCACTCCTTTTCTCCATCCCATGCACGAAAAGCAGGTGACGAGGAGTGGGCTAACACTGAGCAGCCCACAGCAATGCCAGGCAGAGTAGCTACCAAACAGAAATGTTTCCAAGCAGTGATTTTTTGGGGGATAAAGATACCATTTGGCTGAATCCAAAGCCCTTTGCTGGGAAAGCTTCACTGTTAGCACCATTTTCCGTGGGAGGAAAAACAGAAAGTTTGGCGTACTGCCTTTCTCACCTCATTGCAGGCAGTTTGGTGCATCACTGCTGCAACTCCGCATCACTGGTACCCTCCGAGACTGCCTGGCAAGAGCAGCAGGGATGGTGCCCTCCTTGAGGGGACAGCACCGAATGCGGAGTCCCATCTGTGCAGGACAACTCTGTAATGAACCCCACATACAGCTGCTATAAATTTTCTCTGGCTTGAGGTGAAAGTCGGCCCTGCTTTCCCCCCCTCTTCCAAGCTGCGCTGCTACAGCATCACAGCGGCAGGCGAGTTGACCAGATTAATTGCCTGGAAACTGTTTTGTGGATGCGCAGCTGAGAGCGCTCCAGAGATACGAGTGGAAAGCGCCTCTTGCTTCGCTTCTCCGTGCAGAAGTGCCGAGCTGGCCGTGCCAGGGAAGCTCCGCTGGCACAGGCAGAGCAAGGCTGGTGCGAAAGCCCCTGCTCTGCCCCACGCTGAGCACGGAGGCATCACATCAGACCTCCCTTCCTATACAACACGGGCTGATTAGCAATGGGGAATGTCCTACTGCCTCTACTCTCATTTCCTTTCTGCATAACTCCATATAAAGGACTGAGGAATTGTAGTCCTCAGCCGCACTGGGATTCAGCCTTTCCCAAAACCTGGGTGCCATTTGTCTTAACTGTGGTGTTGCTATTCATTAGCATTAGGCTTACTGGTGGCCTCTGTGGTTTCTGGACCAGAAACATTTCATTCCCAGCTTGAAGGAGACACTTGCACTATAAGTGTACCAAAAAAAAGTGATGGAACAGTGACCATTTCCATGGCAAGGTCTCCGTCCCTGTCCCTTACTCAGGCTATGCTGCTGGAATGGCAATCCCATGTTACTGTGCAACTGCGCAACCCATCTAGGCATCTTATTTTGGCTGGCCAGAGACATTTTTTGTAGTTGTTTTCTCTCCTTCTTTTTTTTTTTCTTTTTTTTAATTTGAGAAGGAATCAAAGCTTTCTCACTATCTTGCTATACAAATGAAGGTCCACCTTAATGCAGAAAAGCTAATCAAGATTAATTCCTAAAATGGATAAATGAAAGCACATTACACACCTATGTAGACACACTCATTTGGAATTAAAGAGTCTGTAATTAAGTTTTACTTAATTCACTTTTGAAGTGACTTGAGACAAATTGAATTAAGACCACTTTAATTTTAAATGGATGTATCCAGATCTGGGTTTAATGTAATTTAAATAATTCACTTGCAATTCACACCACTAGTTAATTTTGGTTTAATTTTCCCTTGTAAGCAAGAGCTTAAACAGACAAGAGGAACACAACTTTATTTTCCCTTTTCCATCTAGAAAGGGAGCCACAGATCTTCCCCTTCTGTGCAGTTTCAGACCTTTTCACCACGTTTGGGGTGAGTGTGACCCGATATGTGCAAGATGCCTGCTTTGACATCCACATCCCAGGGGAGTCAGGGAGGTTATTTTGGCAGTGTTTCTGAGCCATCTACCAAGGAAGTCCCCTCTTGCAGGTTTTCCAAGCTCCCTTCCAGGAGAAGGTTTCAAAGTTCAATGACATGTTGTAATGATAAGATTTGGAGGCCAATTGTGGTCAGGCACTGTTGAGGATTATTGTCCTGGCTTGAGAGGTGCCAAGATCCCAGTAGACTTTCAAGCTCACTGAAGCAAAGTTGATCAGAAAGGGCTTTGGCAGAGCTCAGGACGAGAGATGTAACGTGGTACATCTGGAAAGACTCCAGCCAATGAGCTCCTTTTAATTAATGCCATTTGAAAGGCTGCAAAGTTCATTTTTAGGTGCCCTGAATGGCAGTAGGAACATGAGGGTGGTGGTTTTCTCCCAGGGTGATTAAAATGAGGGATATCTCCAGAGTGTCAAATGATGACAAGTCATTAACATAGCCACCAGCTACAGAACAAGCAAACCTAGGACTGGAAGAGACCTCAGTGTTTGCAAGGAAGGGAGGGGACCAGTGTTGCTGATGTACATGGCACATGCCCAAATCTTGCTTCTGATTTGAACTAGCATGATTCAAGTGAAGTTCTGTTCATCCTAAGTCTCTTAAGGTGTTAGGTAGCCCTATAGCCGGGCATATAATCCCCTGACAGCGTGCGTGTTTCATGTAGAGAAGGGCTGGGCTCCCTCTGGTAATAATAACAGAGGCAGTTTTCATCATTTCAGCTTGCAGCAGCATTTCCTGTTCACACAGGCTTTGAAAAAGTAAGATGGTCTCCAAACACAAGAAGACAGACTGGTTCCAAGACCATGTTGGAAGTCAGACAAGATTGTTCTTGAAGTCAAAGCGACCTCTAGACCCACCCTTTCCTTGCAAGGTCTCCCCATGAACTCACATCTTGCAACACATTTGCATTTTCTAAGAGCACTAATAAAGTGACCAAGTATCTGTCCATCTTGGTGATATGGTTCAAGGCTTAAGAGAGGGAAAGTGTACACAATTCAGCCAGGCATTACATTTTCTGGGGTAAGGAGTGTGAAAAATGAGGCTCAGGAATAAACTTTATTCAGAACAGAGCTGGCAACTGTGCTCGTCGTTAGAAAAGTTGATGCTTTTCACCAAAAAGAAAGATTTTCTCTGTTAGCAGCCAGAAGCTGACACTTTATCTCCGCCACTGACCAAAACAGTTAGAGAAATCCAACAGGGAGGTGCAGCTTGACTCCTGGGTGCCTATCCCTTCCCTGAAGCAACTTTGCTTTCCTGAATCAAACTACACTTCCCAGGACGCCCTCGCCTTCTCAGAGGGGAGACGGTGCCAGCAGGCAGGGCCCTGGCTAGGGCTGGTCATAGACATTCGACTTTTTCCAACAAGACAAGTGGGAAAATGCGTTAAGTAGAAATTTCATTTAATCAGAAGAAAATGAGATCTTATAAGACAATAATAATAATTAAAAAAAAAAAAACTCAGTTAAGATGGAATGTTTTCAACCAGCCTAATGATAACTATCCCACAGCTCCCTAAATCTGGCTCCCTGACTTTCCATAAGCAACAAATGTATTGGAACTCCTGCTGTCAGCATTTTGGCTCATTTATGACCCGCCACCTCTTTTCAAATAAATTCCTATTGAATTATCTGAAGTGAACAGAGAGCAAGGGATGGGGGGAAGAAATTCAAGCTCACACAATAATACAGAAGTTATTTCATCTGGAAGATCACATACATCATATGCATTTAAAAAATAATTTGAAATGAGGAGGGAGGTATTCTAAGCTCAGCAGGAAGCTGGTGGCTGGTTTGAATTCAGGTTTGTATAACCTTTTTTTGAAGAAAGCCTTTGGAAAAAAGAAAAGTCCCGCTCCTTCCATAACCAATCCCTATGTTCATCAGCCCTTATTTCTGTCTTTGTTTTCCTCTCTAGGAAACCGTGATGATGATAGAGACCCATTTTTGGCATTGATTTGAGCCCTCTGGGTACAAATTGCTAATAACGGTAAATAGTCCTGAAGGTGGCTTAACAAAACATAGATAATCCTGTTTGTTTTGTACCGTTGCCTCCTCACACTGCTCATATGTACAAAAATATGTGTCTTTTTGCCTGTTAAGATTCATTCTCTTTTTCTTTAAGTGCCTGAGAGAGGAGCCCAGAGTTCAGCTGTTCATCTCTTGTTATTATTGGGTTTTTAAAGTAAATAAGTACATGTTGCTGTGATTTCATCTCCTGCATAAAAGAGAAAGAAGCACATGGGGTGCGTATTGCTCTGGGAGAGATGCTGTGTTTATATCCTTGATAAGAAATGTCTTTGTTTTGTGGGGCTTGCAGAGCATCTCCTGTGTTTTGCAGCACACTAAGGCTTAACACCCAAACTCCAAAATGCATTGAACTTCCTCTCTTAATCTGTCACATAAGGAAAGAAAAAGCACAAGAAAGAAAAAAATTTTACTTGCTTTTGCTGCCTTTCCATGACTGTGATGTTTTGGATCATTTTCTGGAAGATACTCAAATATTGCAGTCCTCACGCAGCAAGCAGGGTCTGTGTATGAGCCCCTGAGCACATAGGTCCTGGGTCCCTGATCAGTGGCACTAACGCCTGTCTCTGTCTGTGCCACCCAGTTACAACAAGGATGTTCCAAATTTTATATAACCTGCATTTTGCATTTATATAACCTGCATTTCACACTCTGTCTTGGAAGAGAGAATTGGCTTGGGAGAGCGGGTCTACAGTCTCTGCTCTTCCTCCATGAGCTTAAACAAATGAGCGAGTGCTGCTGTTTTCTATCTGCGGGCGAGATATCACAGACCCCTTCAGTCTCACCGGAGCCTGGTGCAGGGCTTGATGTTAAGACAAAAAGGGGTATGTAAATAGACAGAAAATGCAAGCTCCAGCTGTTTCTTGTTTTTTAAAGAAAGAGAATGCCTCAAGCTTAGGAACCAGCAAAAAGTTCACAGCATTTTATATGAGCCTGCATTCTCATGTGGGTGTTTGGAGTGAATTTTACATAAAGTTTTTTTCTGTAAGTATTCCAGCCTGAAGCTGAAAACCAAACTCAGCGAAGGTACCAACCCTCAGTGACTTAAATCTGATCCTGGACTGAGATTCACAGAGCTGCAAAGGAAACGTCGGACAGCAGCATTGGCATTAATTTTAATAAGAATTGGGCATTCAGATGCTGTAAGTGATAGTAGAGGCTATCAGCCTCCAAACCTGTACAAGCCCCGGCCAAGCGGGACTGCATTTCTACAGCACTCTGACAGCTCTAAATACCTGTTGGAGCCAGTAGAGACCATCGGGCACACAAGCAGACACACATACACACACAGGCGCCTGCTCCCACAGCACAGCTGGAGCCAGACAAAAGTTATGGGGATATTTTTCAGCCTGTAAACTTGGAGGAGTTTTTTTTTTCTTCCTTGCAGGAAGTGAGGATGATCTGCAAAATGCCTTCATATGGCCAAGCGAAAGCTATAAACATTCAAATTCCCGTTCAGCAAGTTTTTTTTGCTGACTGCTAGACCTCTTTTTTTTGAGCGGATACTAGCAGCATCTATCTGGATACGTAGGATTTCCTTAATGAGCAATCTTTGGCAGAGCATTTGTGGTAATGCTGAGAGATGTTCTAGTTATCCATGGATGAAACTGAGGTTTTAGAGGTTCAGGCAGTTTCTTAATGCAGCCTTTTAACTCTTGCTTGCACAAGCAATTAGAAGCACCATTGTGTGCAAAACTTCTGGGAGAACCTTGCATGGCCATAGCATGGGATTTCCTAATGAAGTTCTGGGAGAATGGGGTTTCTGCCTCTATTTCGGTGCTCCTGTCACCCTCCAGGAAGAGGTCTGCCTATACCACAGCTGGTGGTCACCTAGGGCTGTAGTTAGGGATTAACGCAGATGTTGCATGTGGTTGTATTGCATTTGGTTTCTGTATCCAACTGGTTTCAGCAGAAGTTCATGGCCACATCGCTGCAGCATCTTAGATCCAATATCAGCAAAGGAATATGATGATTCTGATTCTTTCTCTTGTAAATAGAAAGAGCAAAAGTAGCATGCGTGCATGTGAGCAAAGACCATTGAATATTTTCCAATTTGTGAATGTCTCGTACCTGAGATGCACCTTAACATTCAGTGAAGATTCTGCTCAGTTCTTAAACCCAAATCAGGGCTCTTTAGAAATCACTCTCCATTTTTGTCAGGAAACTTATAGGAATATGATTTAACAGAAAAAAAAAAAAAAAAGAGGAAAAACAAAAAGAAAACAGGAAAAAGAAACATCTCTAGCCAACCAGAACAGCCACAGTAGATGCAGGAGGACCAAAGCCGAAATGTTCTGTCCTTATGCTTCAGGGCTTGACCAACTGGCAGGATGAGGCTACCCTCAGAAACGGGACTTTATGTTTCATGGAGACATCCCTGGCTGGGCCTTGGAAAATCAGGGCTTACTTGCCAGTCCCACTGTCCAAAAACCTGTCAGTCTTCCAAGCAGGAGCAGAGACAAAGAGCCGAGATGGAGGAGTTCAGTCTTCTCCAAGAAGTCCATTCTTAGGTGCAGCACACTGGCCAAGCTCCAAATGGGAGCTGCAGACGAAAAAAAAAAGAGCTGAACCGAAGTTTTGGAGTCCTGATCTAACATCTCAGCAAACAGATCGTCTTTGCTTCTTCCTGGCACTCACTAGGGACAGGTTATGTGATACAAACTGCTCCAGTAGTTCTTCTGATACAGCACTTGCTGGAAAGCTGCTTCCCTTGCCAAAACTGCCGCTGTTTGGATGTCAGCTCTCACTTGCCAAGTTGTGTTGCCTTTAGATGTTGTGCATATACTTATCAAAGTCGTTTTCCCCTGAGCTTTCAATCAGATAGCCCTGGGCTGTGCAAACAGGAGGAGACACTCCTTAAGTCCTCAATTACATTTCTTTTCTCCTCTTCAATTCCAGCACAGACAAGAGGTGATAATACCGAATCTTTCAAATATTTGATATACAAAGAGAAGAGCTTGTTAAAATGAGACCAATTAATGCATTTTTAATCCACATTTAAACACATACAAAGTTCCTGAATACTAATGTTGTCATTTAAATTCCAGGCGGGGAGGGCTGGCACACGAGCCTGCATATCTTTCAATCTCTGCTTTCCTGCCTTGCTTGAATCAGGCAAGGTCGACTAGGCACCGCTGCTTATAATAAAAAGGCCTGCTTAAGCTCCCTCCAATTTTTTTTAATCACCTGACAATGTTCTTGCACCTACTGATCATGCTGGGTTGTTTTCTTCCTCTTCTTCTTCCTTCTACTCCAGAAGTTCAAGGACATTTTGAATTCCCCCAAGTGCGCCTGCTGCTTGGAAAAAACAACCGCACAAATCGTTTGAGCTGGTATTATGTTGCATTTAATGGTACAACACATCTAGTTGCCACTGTTTCTCATGCAAATTGATCAAAACCATGATGTTCCTTCGTTTTATTGTTGCTGTAGACACAGCAGATTGCTCAGGCGAGCCATGTGCACCAGCAAAAGCTATTTATTGGAAACATTACTTGTATTCCTGTTGTACCTGGTGGCCATATAAAATCCATAAAATCTTTGGCCCAAAGAGCCTACAATACACATGGGAAAGGGGGGAAGAGAGAAGATAAAGTTTGGGCATCCCCCGCAGATGATTCTTCTGCAACATAGGAAATTACCAGGTGCCTTATCGCGTGTTGCCTCCTGCTGCATTACAGCATAGTAATGGGCAAAATGAGTGTGCCTGGAAATACTTTGGGGAAAAAAAAAAAAAGAAAGAAAGAAAAGGAAAAAAGAAATTTCATCATAACATGTTGATTCATCAAAGCTAGAATATCTCAGCATAAAGGTCTAATTTTCAATAGATTTCACATTTGGGGGAAAAAAATGGAGAAAAGACTTTAGAATTAGTAGTAGGTCACTGTGACTCTGAGAAGTGAAACTATTTCTATTTTGTTTCAAATTTAACTCCTTTTTTTTTAGCTTTGAAATGTAAGTTCAGCTGCTGGATGAAAAGAAAGATTGAAATGGAAATGAAACCTTCAGAAATTATCAAACTGTAATGTTTCTGGGAAACCAGACAGTTTTTAAAAATTAGTTTGCCAGAGTTTTCATTTTTGAGGTTTTCTTTAGCTTTTTGTTTCTTTTTTTTTTTTTTTTCAGGATAGGATAGGCAAATATCCTTCCTGAAAAATTCTGAAAAAAAAGGGTCCTGAAAAGCAGGAAGGGGTCACATCACTAGTGGATGAGGAAGAGGTTGTTTTTCCATTTGGATTGAGGACCAAATGGCTCTGATTGCAAAGGGACCCCTTATAACTAGCACCGTCTTCTCTGAGATGGAATATGATCCTGTCTTTAAATCTCTGACCTTGAACTTGGAAGGAAGGGATGGTGTTTCTCAGGCTTTTACCTTTTTCTTAATTAAGAAGCTGTATTAAATATTCAGAAATTCAGCTCTATGACTTTCCCAGGAAGCACAAGGGCATCCCAGAGAGACAAATCTCTTTCTCATTAGCACCTTGCCTGGCCGTTGCATTTCTTCCTTTCCCTTTCTCAAGACCAGCCATGCAATTGCTTCGCACCTCTTGCCCTCTGGGGCCACAAAATTAGCCGAGAGGTGCAGGGAGTGCTTTTTTCGTTTGTTTGGTTGTTTCCTTTTTTTGAGTTTATTTTTTTTCTCTGAATTGGTAGAAATTGAACACAGATTTTTCTGGCTTCCATTGCTTTTTGTGGAGAGAGGTTGGTTTGCACCAGCTAAAAGTCTGGCTCTTTGGGTACAGGAGTAAAGTAGCAAAGCTATTGGGAAGGTGATGCTGTTATAGGCACCTCCATGTGCTGCTGGCTACGGTCACTCATCCTTATGGTGGTTTTGTGCAAGGATTCTTATGAAACACTGGAAGAACAGAGCTCCTCCAGAAATCCCAACCTGAGCACTATCAGCATGGTAAACACCCTGTGGAAACTACTCATTGCCACTATATCAGAGACAGCACACCCCACTTTGCGTGCTACTTGTCACCAGGATCCCTAAAAACACGCTGTTGTTTGAGACCATCAGCACCATTACAGCATCTGCTGGCTGCATCCGCCAAGGGCGAGCAGAAGGCGCTCGCCACCAGAGCGGCCGGGCAGCGCCGTGCCCATTAGGGGTGATTTATGTGCTGCCAAAGGGCTGCAGCAAACTGTTCTTTTCCTTTTGTTTTCCCTTTTGTTTTCTAGAGTGGCCTGTCAGGTCTCAAATGCTGAAGAAACATTTTTCAATCGAGCGGGGCCAGGACCTTCTGCATTTAATTACTAATCAGAACCACGTGGCCCAGCAGTAGAAGGTGACAAAAGGCAGGTCTTGTTGGCTGCTTGCTCATTTTTTTTCTGAAGTGTTGGATCCTGGGGGTGAGCAGTGCTACAAATTGCATATGTGGGATGGGATTTGCTTCATTAAAATAGGGTGGAGAAAAAAGGACATTTTTCTTAAGAGAAATGGAGCAACTGCAGTCCCAGCTTCTCCTTCCAGCGGTCCCCAGACAAGGCACAGCCCAGGGGCTACCATCTCCAATATCTTCCTGTCCAGGGCAGGCAGCCACAACATCCTGGTGTTTCCAGCCCCTTTCAATGTTTCTGCTGCAGAGCCGTGATGCTTGGGAGGCTGGTGGAGCCCTGCAGCTTGTCCTTCCGAGGGCCGAGAGGAGAGAGAGCGCCCAGCCCCATGCCATTACCAAAACCACTCAATCTGTGCCCTGTTAGTCTTTCTTAATTAGACTAAATAAAGGGCAGCTGGTCTCTCTAATGAGCTTGGATACTTGGAGAGGCAGCTGGTGATGTGGAAGATGAGAGTCCAGACTCTGCAGGTAAGTTGCAGTGTTGATTCTTGGTTTTCATTTTCCTGGGAGGAAAATAATGTTGAAAAATTGGAAGAGGTGCTTTGCAAGCCGTGTGGAGAGCAAATGATCCTGGTTACATATGAGCTTGTGTGCTTGAAGAAATCTGTGTATTCACTGCTTAGAAGAGTGGTCTGAGAAAGGTTTGCTCTATGTACCTGTGATGCCCTTGACATGTACAAGGACTTTTTGCATGCAAATGGAAGAGCCAGTTACTGGAGATTTTCACCTGGATCTGACTGTGTCTGAAAGAAGAAAATGGGAAATGGTGCAAGGAGTGGCTGGGGTTTCAAATTGTGACTGGGTTCCAAAATGTCCACATCTGTTGGACTGCTGTCTCACGAAGTGTTTCCATAGCACTGGGAGCTGCCGCGGGACCTTGGACTCTCGGTGGGATTGCCCGGTGCTGCTGTTGCATGCTGGCGGTGTGATTGGTGATGGGCCTGCTGGAGCCGCACGTCCTGCAGTGGCACGTGGTGTCCCATGAGGGTGGAACAGCGCACGGACGCCACAGGCACAAGCCAAGGGATCGGGAAACGTTTGGTGCTTCAGGCCCAACAGCAGCAGGAGACCAGCCTTCCAAACCCACTTGGAAGCTGAAAGGTCCCTCCACTTCTGCTTCTTCCACCCTGCATTGTGGGGTCTTGCTGATCTCTTGCCCTTCCTAGTAGACAAGTGAAGGTCAGGGACCCACCTCTGCAGGCAACATTACTCTTTATCAGCAGTTGAGCCCTGCCTAGTGCTCCTCAGCTGTTAACACCTGTGTTTGTCTGTTCGTGAGCTCATGTTAACTGCAAGTCCAGAACACATATGGCCTTTGCTTTTATGCTTGAAGTAAAAGGGAAAGTCCTTCTAGCTCTTCTTACAGAAAGGCAGAGGGCCTGGGACACCCAGCGCACACATCTCGTCCTCAGCAGTAGAGGACAGCAGCTCACAACCTTATTGCAAACTGAGTGCAAGCTTACTAATCGATGGGGCTACCAATGAGGCTACCAACAACATCCTCCTTCCCCATCAGTTCAGTTTCCTCTTCGGCCGAGGTTTACATGGGGGAACCCAACCTTGGAGCTATGCTTATACCCCAGCCATGCATTTGATCCATCGGTCCGTACTCCCAGGAGCGCTCTCGGCCACCTGGGCGGCCCTGGCCAGCTCAGCCCCACGCTCCTCTCCCCACAAACAGCAGAGTTTATTAATTGATCCGTGTTGCGGCAGGAGTTGGGGGGTGGGAGGGAACAAGCGTGCGCAAAGGCAGCGATAGCATCTGCTTCGTAGCAGGCAGCAAGCAGCGGGGTTATTGTTTGTTAATAGATTGCTTTTGAAAAGCTGCTCATATGGGACCAGGCAAGCTTCAGAGGTAATTAAAACTCCGTCTATGCAGAAGGCAGGATCTGATTATTTCCTTTCCAGAGCAGGCAGATTAAACCAAGAAGGTTTATTTTGCCACTTCTAAGAGAGCAGGGTTGCTTTGAGTGAAGTTCATAATATAGCAAATAATAAATAAAATTCCTCAGCTGCTTCCCTTGCGTTTAACTTTTTTTTTTCTGTCTTTTGAATATCTTTTTCCTGAACTTTTTCCTTGGATTTTAAACAGGACACAGGCCATCCATGAAGTACTGTTGCTCCAAAAGTCATTTCTTGATTAACACCTTGTAAACCCACTTGTTTTCATCTTTGAAAACTCTTCTACTTCAGGACTGCATCCCAACTGAGACTGAAAAAATGATGGGGAGAGGGCAAAGAGGCTGAGAAGTACTAATGAGGTCTCCTTGCCACCTTCCATAGAAAAGGAGGGGAAACAACTAGTGTTAAAGGTAATCAAGACATTTCAGAATCAGGTCAACAGCTCTCATCTCAAAGACTGACTGTTAAGCTGTAGTGCTGCACATGGGATTTGATCATTGCACTCTTTTGGCTTTAGGCTCTTGCTGTTTTATATTTCACAGAGCTGACCTCTGTGGAGCTCCTATGAAGAAAAAAATCTAGGTAGAGATTCATAAATCTACCAAGAAGAAAGAAAAGTATGACATTAGCTGAGATTTTAGCATTATTTCATAGCTCCTTCAGTTGAAGCCTTGCTGAAACCTTCAAGATTTACCTTGGCTAGGAGTCCTGGGAGAACTGTCCACATGGCTGAGCACTGGCCTCTACTTGGAAATAAACATGCCCAAAGTTTTGCAACAGCGATGAGGCATGGAGGAGATTAGAAGAACACTCCGTGCTTTGGAAATTTCTCTGAGGTGGAAGCCAATGCAATGCCGTTTCTACTGCCCTGATCCAGTCTTGGTTTTCCCACACTGAGGTGGGCAAGTCTAAGGCAAGGGGTTCGGATTCAAGAGGAGTCAGGCCTTCTAACACCACTCTTGTGGTTTTCTGGAGGCAAAAGTCTTTGACAAAATTTGTGCCAGGCTATGTATGAGGCCAAATTTCAGGGCCAGGCAGGATTTACCCTTGAGATGACCATGGTGCTGATTCCTGCACGAAGAACGGGTGACTGTGCAAGAGTTCCCCTCTGAAGAAAACTCCTGCCACGTGGCTGCGACCTGGATCTTTCTGCAATAAATATGGGGAATAAAGAGCCCTCCTGTATCTTGGGCTCCAAAGGACAGTTAAGAGGAAAGAGGAAGGCTGAGGAAGAGCAGGAGGAATTTGAAGGTGGTGAGGGGGGATCAATAGCTTAAGCTGTTTTTTCCTGGCCACATTAAGCTGCTCAGAGACCAGGAGGGTTTGCCTGCAATCCTATGCAGATCTGCCAGCTGAACCTACGCCCAAATAGATCAGCTGACTGCAGTAGGTTTGCGTAGGTGGAGCAGAGATCTGGGTGCAGACCACCTCCTGGGTGCTGCATCCTGCTAGCAACGGTGGATTTTTAGCTGAAAAAACAATACAGAAAGGACTGTTTTATGCAAGGACACATCAGCAGCATCATGACTGCTGTCTCCATGTCCATGCCAAGGTCATAGTTATTTTACAGGTCAGATGGTTACTTCTCACCTACTGTCACACTAACAGTAGCAGTCTGTGTTAAATAGGTACCTGAGGTCTCAGTCCTGTTCCAAGTGGGAAAAAAAAACTCAGCTTCAGCTCGAGAGAAGGACTAAAATATATGGGGACTATAATGGGATTATAGAATTTTTCATCCTTTCTTCTCTCCTGGCATTTTGTATCATCCAAGCTAGATCATACAAATCATCTGAAGGTCCTGAATTAAGCATCACTCCTGAAAACCCTGTCTATGGGCCAGATGAGCATATTCTCTATTGCTGAGTATTTGTCTGTCAGGGCTTGATATCTCTTCTAAGAGAGGTGACGTTGATGCAGAAATTACAGGGTGACGTGACACAGCCCTTGTTCTATAATAGATTGGACTAACTGATCATAACGGTCCTTCCTGACTCTCAAATCTGTCTAGCATATGTAATATACTTGCATATGTTTTACGAGTGCATGAGTCTCTTTGCATGTACTTAAATAGAGCACATGTATGCAAGCATACACATATTTTATTGCTGATAGGAAATGAAACCTCAGATTAAAAGGCATTCACAAAGATAAAAAGCAACAGAATCCAATTTCAATTGTCTGTGGCAGGAACCCAATTTTCAAATGATAATTACAATAATTAAAAATTCCCTTATCAACAGAGACAAAAATGCTGCACACTGGCAGCCAGAGACGATGAATGAAGCAAGCGCCGAGTCCTCAATGCTGAAATCAATTTTCAGAAGTTCAAACAAGCCCCAGAACAATTCCAGTTTTGTTGTGTTTTTTTTTTTCTTCTCCAGGGCAGATACTTTCCCTATGCATAGGCCCAAATCTCCTTTTTCTCCTACCCTATTCCTTTATCCACAAGGTCACATCAGCTGCAATGGTGAAGAAATGTACCTCCTCAAATGAAAATCTCACACAAACAAAAACTGCATGGTTGACAATAGTTGCAGGAGCACCATCATCACCTCCTGCAGGGATTATCTCAAAGACGAGGGGAACAACTGCTCTGGGTAGATGTCAGTGTCTCTGCTATTACTGGCTGCCAGGTGAAGGATGGAATGAGCTTCCCTGTAGAAGTGCAATATGAGAATATTTCAAAGGTGTACCAGGCCTTCTCAGTTTGGTCTTCTCTTCTAATTATGGATTTTCTTTCCTTAGAATTAACAAATATATTTCCTCCATTTTTGGAGGCTTAACCAAGCAAAGTCCTCAAAGGTCTTTGCTGAGCAGTCATGAATTTGCTTCCTGTTGTTTCCTCCCTTGTATGAGTGGGGAATTGATGCGCAAAAGGTGCAATCTAACTTTAAGAAAAGTGTGTGTCTGAGAAATGGACACTTTTTGTCCTGAAAAATCCCAGATTTGTGTGCGGTGCTTTCTGGAGGTAGAAGACTGCAAGATTTGTGAGTTAAGTTTTTAAGTTGCAGAAAAAAAGTAGATTGAGTTGTTCTCTATTTTTAGCAATATTTGGATACCTGCTGGTTTGCACACATCACAACCCAACAGATCCAACTCAGTGATGTCCCCAGAGAAAGGGATTTGTTCTTCAGCCTTAGCAATTCATTGGGAAGGGAAAACGGGAGAATCATTTGCAACAGAGCACGGCCTTGTTTTCCTCAAAATACTTAGTCACTTAGTCCAAGTCTTTAGGGAAGTTTTCACTTCAGCCTGATGGAGTTAGTCATCACATCATTGTCATAAACCCAGGAATCCAATATCATGTATGTAAAGCAGCTGAAAGTTTTCAATGCATGGCAAATGCATTAGCACTCTTCAAGCACTTTTAATTGTACCTAATTAGTAAAGAGAGTCCCCAAGCAGAAGGTTTGACTCTAAAAGTCTGCCCAAATGTTATCTTTGTTATGTTAGTATTTGACTTCAGGATTTGGGAAGGCTGTAATTCTGTTTTGAGATCTCCTATATGTGGGGGTTGGCACTTCTCACGTATCTATCTCGTGATTCAGTGAATTCATCCCCACCCATAAGCAAATGTTTGCACTATCAGCTACCCTACTATGCAGCCTCGTACACTATGCATACAATTACTTAATGTTCCTTCTCTTAGTGCCCTCTTTCCAGCTCAGGAAAATCCTACAAAAAATATTGAATAGTGTGGGCGGATTAGTGTAATAACTGCTCTAAAACCACATTAGTTTCATCTCTGTTGGATTTTATATGAATTGGATTTTTGCTACTGGGACAGGCTGCTATTTGGGTAATAGTCGATGAGAATTTTTCTGTTTATCAGTGCATGTACAGAAATGTGAAGACAGAGACAGAACAGTAATAGCCTAGTTCATGAATTTCTTCCTAGATTTAAGGAAAGTTGCAAGATCAGAATGTATCCGGAGGGGAGAGAAGGGAAAAGCTTTGCTAGCTTGGAGGTAGGCTGCGTCAGCTCCATGAAGAGTAACAAAGCATGGACTTGCTTTGGTGGTGGGCTTCCTTTGGGTTACTCTTTTGAGAGTCTCAAGAGTCACCACGGCCTTAATGCCAGCTTTGAAATCTCCCTGCTCCCTCTCAGCAGCCTCCCCTCCCTAGTTTGCAAGGTGAGAGGATGAGCATCGATTAGACCAGCCCTGCTGAGCTGTGCGGCTCCAGCAATCGCCCAGAATTGACGTCTTGGTGGGAGCAACTTCGTCAAAGCAGGCAGAGCTCAGGGTGACCTCAATTTCTCAGCTCCGATATTCAATTATTTCTGCAAGGAAAAGAATCTTTATTATTTAATAGTGGCTGAGGTACTCCAAATTATTCATCAGGGGAGGAAGTGAGTTGCTGAGATGCATGGAAAGGATGTGGTTTGTGTCAGGAAGGGTGACGCACTTTGAAACCTGCAGAAGGGAGAACGTTCTACCCGCTTCACTTAATGTCCATACCCAGCATGAGTAAAACCACCTCTTTTGGAGGGTCTCATTCAGTCATGTTAGCTGGAGAAAGACTGTTTTTGTGCAGGTATCTTGGGTTTAGGCTGGCCCATTAGTTTTGGGGAAGAGACCAACTGATGACTGAATCTGACCCTATCAATGTGTGACACTGTTCTTGCGGGCCTGGGATGACTCCCAGGCTAGGCCATGAGAATCTTTCGAGTACATATAGCCCGTACCTAGATTGTTGGGGTCTCCACTGAGTTTTCTTAATCCTGACATAGATCTCAGCCTTTGGAAAACGTGTCCCTGGGATGTACAGGCCATTTCAGGCCACAGTTTTTCTTTTTTTTCTTTCCTTTTTCCCATAAACATTAATGATAAGCATCTCACTCCTTATGCGTCAAGCCATGGGTCTTCCACCTAGGTTCTCTAGGTGTGCTTTGTATGGCAGGTCAGTGGTGTGTCATGCTGCTGAATTAGTATGAATCTGTGCTGGTGCGAGCGCTCCCCACCCACATTCATCACAAATCAAATTCTTCCACTGGAGTCATAAGGTGAACCTGTAAAATGCTGGGAGCTGTTTTCTAAACGTACCGTACCTGCATGTTTGAAAAGAAAAAGCATCCTTCCTTGCATATTTAATTGCCAAATTACCATATAAATGTCACATTACTTAGGATGCCAGAACTCACTGATATTTTAAATGTTTCCATATTTTAATTCCTTGTAAGTCAACCTCTGCAAAGCTTATTACAAGGGAAAGATCACTAATGGCAGTCTCTTCACTTTATTTGGAGCTGAAGTGAATTTTCTGAAACCTTCACAAGAATTTTCTTTCATGGTAGTCAAAGGAGTTTATTCTGCTACTTTTCACCAGAACAGAATGACCTGCTGTCAGGGAAAACCACAGATTGGCAACACCAAAACATGCTTGTACCCCTGGATTATCCTTGTACAATTATTTCTGCAAAATAACTCCAAAATAAACAGGAAAGGCCACACAGATTTGAAAACCTAGGGGAAGCTCCATGCAAAAAAATAAATAAATAAATAAAAATCCCTGCACTTCAATGCTTTCTTCAATTTTATTGTAAAAACAGCTGTCTAAAAAGGAACAAAATCAATGATGTGAGCTATTTTGAGGCAGCACAAGAGACTTTTTTCTTGGCATTTTTAGTGCATTGAAAACTGCATACCTTCAAGTCAGTCCAATATTTATATTCACTGTTAGAAATATGCACTTGCTGTCTTCCCTATATTCACTGCCATATTCTCCAAACCTATGTCTATGGTTCCCAGTACTGGTAGGGCAGTGCCTTGTACCAGCCTCTCCCAGTACTGTGTTAGAACCAGAGTCCTGAATCATCTGAAGGAGTAGTTGTTGGATTTGTATGATTTAGGATTTGTGGGATTTCTATAATAACTATCATCAAACAGGATGGAAATAGTTGTGCCTACCCTTCTTGGTGTCCTGTGGCACCTCCTAGCACTCACTCACCTCTTTTCCATAAGAATAAATGGCTCAGATGATCACTAAACTGATATGAAATCCTAAAGGATAGGACTCCTTTATTAAGGAATAAATGCCAATGTCCATGTGAGCCCTGCTTTGTGCTGGTCTGGTGGAAGGGACGAAATTGGGCTTTAGCCACCTTAATGGTCTTTGGAGTAAGGAAGGATCTGTTTCTGTCTATTTACAACTGGTTGCTCACAGTGCTGTTTTAGCAGTTACATTTCCAAACTGAACTCTCTCTGCAGAAGCAGAAATTTCTGTCACCTCTTAAGCATAATGTCCAAGTGTCCATCTCTGTTTACAAAGGGAAGAAAAACAGAGCAAATACCAAAATCCCAGAGCAGGATTGAGGCAGGACTGATACTGTGAGTAAATGCAGGAGAAATAGCAACTTGCAACACTTGAGCTCTTCTGAGGCATCGGTGGAGTTGCCCAGCATCTGTGTGACACGAAGAATGTCCTTCAGTCTCGTGTTTGGCTTCAGCCTCCCTGTTCTCCTGGGACACTTTCCTGTAATGAGAGCAAGGTCTTGTCTGTGCACATGGTGGAGCTGACAGGGCACTTCCCAGTTCAGCTGTTGCTTTGCCAGAAAACACCGATGAAAATTCACAGCTCCATGGACCTTCAAACGGTAGAAGAAATGTCATCAGAAACATGGCTGGCTCCAAGCCTGGCAGTCTTCTGGGGGA
This sequence comes from Nothocercus julius, assembly GCA_013398735.1. NCBI lineage: Eukaryota > Metazoa > Chordata > Aves > Tinamiformes > Tinamidae > Nothocercus > Nothocercus julius. The sequence goes on along the minus strand of VZSV01000226.1, from coordinate 511,182 downwards.
GCCTGATCTTCCAGAGACCCTTTCTGCACTGGTGGCTTTGGTTCCAGAGTTCCCAAATTCCATGCTTTTGATGTTTCATAACTATTTCTGCTAACCCTCCTCTTCCTCGGGCTTGCTGAGTGTGAGGTGGTAGCAGAGCGCTTTCTAAGCAGAAAGCAAAATTTCTCTAATTCTGCACCTGTTTTTTTTTACTGCTCTGAAATGGAGGAAGCAAACTCATATCCACTAATCCAGATATTTAAGACTACATAGCCAAGGTTAATAATCCAGTGACATCTGAATTGCACATGCTGTAAATAATCAACAACTTTCCAAAGAACTGCTGATGGATTTAAAACAGGCTAATTACAGAAATATGAAAGGGAAATGCCCCCATTGATTCAGCATGTTGCTAAGCAGAAAGGCAATTTCATAAAAGACTGGAAGCAACACTCTGATGTGCAAAACTATGCGTATATAGAACATATACTGTGTGTATATATATACACATGGATATATGCATCTATATACAAAATACAAAGTTTAGGAAACAGGGATCTTACTTCTGCTTTCATACTTTTTCCCTCGAAGTGAAGATCCTGTCTCCTGAAGAGCAAATCTGTCTGGTGCGTTGAGATTTGGGTTTCTGGCTTTGCTCGCTCTGGGTCTCCCCAGTCTGGTTGGACGTGCACAGCAGAGGCCTTCACTGCTGGGGAACTTGATCCCGGCTCCTTCAAACCTTCTGGACATGTTGTTCAGAGCACTTAATGCTTTTGTTTCCCCTCCTATCTCTTGTTGAATCTGTTGCAATCTGTTCTGCCCCAGTTTTAATGCATTTAGTCTGGTGATGTCCCTGTCTTGATCAGAGCCTCCAAGACACCACAGTAATGCTGACAGCAGTATGTTTTGCCTTTGGACTCCCAGGAAAGCAGAATTTGTTTTTTCCAGGATGCATCTTTATTGTGTCTTTACCCAACTTGCACAGAGCCCCCCTTCTTGGACCCAGAGCAGAGCCCATGTCCAGCCCTTGACTGTGAGCTGCTTCCCACAATGTGAGCGCGTAACGGAAGGAGAGGACCCCCGCGATGGGGCACGATGGAGCAGGAAACGCCTTTGCCAACAAAATACTTCAGATTGCAGAGCCTGCAGAGTGGAAACCTTGGCTATATATAGCAACAGGCACTCTGAGACCCGAAGAAAGGAATGTATCTGCTAGGGAGAAAACACCAGCTATTGACTGCTGGGATGTGGCTGGGTGTGTGGTGGGTCAGAATGATAAACCCCTGCAGTGGAGAAGGACCATTTCATGGTATTTCCAACCCCACAAAGAAGGGCTTGCTGTAAGAACCGATGGAGATAGCGTAAGATAGGAAGGGACACATCTGTGCTCAAATCAAAGCAAGCAGAGACTGTAGCCAAGGTTCAGGCCCTTTTACCCTAATGTCCCCAACCTCTGAGTTAAAACTGCAGATCTATTGTTTTCATGTCCTGCCCACTCAGGGCACTCAGAGCATTGTTTTCATGTCCTGCCATTCAGGCCAGGAGGTCCCTGGCCCTGGGACCCTGTTAACACGGGCAGGAGAGACAGGCTATTGTGATGTCCAATCCCTCAATGTCTCTCTTGCAGCCCATCCCTCCAGAAGAACAGGGCAAACAGGATGCATGTGTTTGTCCGTAGGATTTATATTGGTTTAAGGACATAATGGAGTCCTGACATTTCAACCAAGAGTGGAAATGTTTTTAAGCTGTGTGCAGGGAAAATTAAGGTCTTTGCACTTTCCAGCAGCAATATTGCAGAGTCCAGGAAGCCAAGAGAGATCCGTTACAGTCCAAAAGCAGTACGCAAGACTTCACACTTCCATTTGCAGTTTCTGTTTTTAACCTTCTGTCATTACAAAGCCCTTGTATGAAATGGGGAAAGGCAAGAAATGGAAGTGCTAGATAAATAAGGCTTAAGAGCAGATTCACCTTTCACTTGGGTGCTCTCTATTCTTCATAACTCCACCAACCCCACTGAAGTCACACTCTAGGTGAGAGCCTGGGGCCCCTTAAAGCCCAGCATGGGGCCTTGGGCGATAACAGAGCTTATGCTCCAACAAGCCACACGCGTTCATGTAAAGCTGAAAATGAAGGTTGGGAGGGCATGAAAACATAGGCTACTTTTCGCTCATGCCTATTTCCATTCACAGGACTACTGTAAAAGCCTCTTAATTACTAGAAAGAGACTTGTAATAGGCCCTTTCAGTGCAAGGGTACATTGTTAGCTGTGTTTGTATACCAGCAGTTACATTGTAAGCAAGCTGAAATCTATTATGGGAAGTTCTCTAGATTAAAGGGGGATGGATGGTGGGGGCAGACGGAGTTTTGTGTGACTGTCCTCTTTATGCTCTTTGGTGGGTTAATGCAGTCAGAGGCGTTGGTGCTATTGTCCAGGAGGCTGCAGCATAGGGTTTTGCATTCACTTCGTAGTCTACATTCTGCTGGGTCGGTCGATCCTGCTGCCATGCCTTGCTTGGCCTTGCTTTTATGCCTGTTTAACGAAATTTTGTCAAGCCCATTGCACTGGCTTTCTCTGGTTCTGCACTGCTTGGGGAAGATGGGTGGTTAGAGGATGTATTACCCCAAAGACTAGCAAAGCAACGAAGATCCTCAGAAGTTTGTTCTCCTAGAACGGTTGTATCATAATTGCCAAACCCAAGATTTTCATGTACTACCCATCACTCTGAGGACTGAACCCCTATCAGGAGGCAGAAGTAAAGCAAAGCAATTCTTATCTTTCTGGTTGCTAAGTTGCTTTTGACTCACAACTGACCTTAGCGATGAGGAGAGACCTATAGCTGTGAGACCCTGGACAGCCCTGTCGAGAAGTGTCTGGCTCACTGCAGCCAGGTGGGGATCACAGTCCCACTGGTCCTCCAGGTGAAGGGTGTAACAGCCTCTATTACATCTCTTCCGCTCTCCCAGGAGGTCCTTCTTGGGGCCCAGGCTTAGCAGAACAGGTCTGTGGGTCGGCACCAGATCCAGCCCATTTTGTGTGGTCTAGTCTTTCATCTGCTCTGGTGCAGGCCAGCTGGTCAGGCCTTCATCTTGGGTGGTACCAAGGCATAATGACATTTTGGGAGTCCCTACCACCTTCAGAGAGCATTTTCTGCACCTTCAGCTTTGTAGTCTCAGTGGCAAACTGCTCTTTTTGCCTCTGCACAAACAAGGGCTTAGTATGCAACAGGGCTATGGCTAAAACACCTCTGCAAAACTCAGAAGTCATGCACGATCTGTGTAAAAGCGAGGATGGGAGCCCGCTGTGGGACAGCCGGCATGGATATGAACTGCAAAGTGAACACAACTTTGATTCCCCCTGTTAGCCCATCCTGGCAGCCCTAGTGCATCCTGGCACTCTGCTGATAAGCTTGTTTTCATGCGATAAGATACAGAGCTATACTGACCACATCTCCAGGCTGCCTTTCTCAAAGGGAAGGCTTTGCCCTCCCTGAATTTTATGACTTGAAGCTGTCAGGGGAAGAGGGGAAGAGCTTTGATTCTGTTGTCTTATCTGTCTTCATCCTCCCTCAATCCCTTTTCTACTCTCACTTATCAGTTATTACAGTTAATGGCCTTATTAAATAGAAGAGGTAATCATGGGTCAAAATTTGCTTGAGGTTGGTGCTGCACAAATTCTGATGGTAAATGCTCCTAAATGAAGCATGTTGTGTCATTAGGGACCTTCAAGGACAGGAGGCCAACGCAGTGCTGGGTAGAAGGAGAAACTTGTGCAAGTTCCTTGGCACCCAGCAGAGTCCAGAGAAAAACTGAAGTCCATGAAGCTGCTCCCTCTGCACCATGAAGGGAGAAACAGGAGGAAACTGCAACCTAGGAAGGTCTTCAAAGCTCGTGTTCTGATCACTAAACTGCTTTTTCAGGTCTCCCAGCTTAGGTACAAATCTGGGGGTTGATTCATGTTTTCCAAGGCCTAATCTGAACTAGAAATCCTAAATAAAAGGATTTATTTCAAAGCCTTTTCTTTGCTTCAGGAGATGTGGGGCACATGGTGCTGGGTTTTGGGGAGGGTTGCAGTGATTTGGCAGCTCCTGTACTGCAGTATGCAAATTGCCCAAAGCTTTTTTCTTTTTTTTTTTTTCTTTCTTTTTTTTTTCTCTCATGTTGTTTTGATGCTGGAGAAGGATCAGATAAATATTCGAAAGATTAAGGTTTGGAATATTGGACACCTGAAGAAAAACAAGAAATTAATTAAAACAAAAAAAAAAAAAAGGGAGGTGGGAGAGGATATAAAAAGAATTCAGGTTCCAGATCCAGATTTGTTGGTGGCTGATGCAGGTCCATCTTTTTGCCTGCCTGGATTTGTCCTTTAAAAAGAGGCTCTAAAGTGTTTTCAAACTTCACAGACAGGATTTGTGAGTGGCAAATGTTTTTCCTTTGGACTGATCAGCATGAGCTGTGGGCTTTCTCATTGGCTGTGTCCTGCAGATCTTTTTCTTATGGACTGGGCGGGGAAGTTGTGAGATAAAACCCCAGCAAATCTCCTTTAACATATGTAAATCCACCTCTGGCTTTTAATTCAACAAAAAAAGCTGAAGTTCAAGTTAGCATCTGAAAATACCCATTTCAAAATCAGACTTTTTCTTCCCTCCCCACGCTCAGAATTGTTGAGAGGTTTTGTTCAGTGGCACAGAGTCTGTGGCTTGGACTAATACAAATACCCCAAAATGCGTTTTGCAAGAGCTGCTCATCCCCATTTGCTCCCCTTGAATTCAGGTCCAAACTCTGTGTTTTTCCAGGCAGCAGCATTTTTTCCCTGGAGGTGCAGACGTCGGTGCCTCATTCGAGGCAGCAATGCCAGATCTTATGTAAAACAGGGTACACGAGACCTCTGAGAGGTGCTCATAAACCCATGGATGGATGTAATGCCACCAAAATTCATTCAAGCCAATGGAGCTATGCTGTTTTACACCAACCGAGCATATGGCCCTTAGTGCGCGATACCAGATGGTATTTTGTAAGCAGAGGAATTATTTAGGAGTGTGGCTATTACCCTAGTACTAATGAATTACAAATAACTCCTCCAGGAAAGACCCTTTGCTGACTAAGAAGCATCTCCTTGAGACAAACGAACTGCCAGGGTTTAAAGGGTCAGCAATTTTTTAAAAATATTTTTTATTCCTTATAAGTTAAAGGGGCCCAGGAATATCCCACTGGCCTCATTAGCAAATATTACCCAATTTTTCTTTCACAGTATAGCAGGGGAAAAAAAACCATATAAAATAAACACCTGGCAGGAGTGCATAATCTGCATAAATTCAAGTGGTTATGCTCTTGACAAAACACCAGGCCAAAATGAGACTTTCTGTGATGATTTATTTTCATGCATCCCTGGGGGTTTAGAGTAGCCTTGCAGATCCCAGCGCTCGGTTCCCTCTGGATGGGCAAGTCGGCTGATATAAAAAACAAAACAACAAAAATACCCTAGGAAGTCATAAGTTCCTGGAAATAAAAGGCTAGTACCAGATCCCCAGATTTGATTCTTGCTGCCCAGACTGAGTGAGTATCATGGTGTTGGTCACCTCCAGATCTTCAAGGCAGAAAGTTTGGTGACTCTTGGTCATAGACGAATGGTAGATGCCGCGGAGATGAAGCTGTTGGAGCACATTGGAGATGAAGTTTGTTCATTCAGAGTCTGCTAATGGATTGCAATGCCCAGAAGCCTTTTTTTTTTTTTTTTTTTTTTTTTGTTATAAGACCCATGGTGTTTTGGGGATGACCAGCACAAACTTGCATCATTCTCACTAGTCACAAAGATCCACCTCCTGTGCATGTTCTCATCTTCCTTCTCTTCCCAGTCCTTCCTTTCTTTCCAGCCCAGAAGTACTAAAAAAGGCCTGAGGCATAAGAGTGGCTATGCCAGCAGGACAGATTTCTAACCAGAGCTGAGGGAAATGGAGAAGGCCTTTTCTTTTTGAATGCACATGGCAATTGGGAAGAGCTGATGGTCTGACTACCAGTGCTAGCGCAGAGCAAAGAGGAGCTCCTGCCATGCCAGAAACACTCACGGCTTTCTCCAAGGTGCTTCTCATGCTCAATTACCTGAAACTCAAGCCCACTCTTGAGTGCTTCGATAGTAGGCAGCAAAACAGTGAGGGAAAAAATGAAGAGATCATCTCTGAAAGGGAAAAAAAAAAAAGATTTTAGTAAATTTTTAATGCTCAATTAATTTTAGGTGCCAAACAACATATTTGCAATAGAGCTGGTCTCATCAGAATGATAGAAAATCCATGTTCATGGACATCAATTATTGAAAAGGGTCAACAGGGCCATATCTGTTCAGGATGGCATGAAGAGTGATGCTTCTTCTCCTTGTAAAATACGTTTTCTGTTTCTTTCATTCCCTCTTTTCATCTTTTAACCCTAATATTTTAAATCTTCCCCTGACAGCCATGCTTTTGCCTTTGGGGTAAATGTATTTTCTTCCCCAAGGTACCATTCAAGATGCTGGAGTGCAAGCCAATGTGTTATCAACACACACACACATCAAATCTACAACATATAACCCCCCCCAAAAAAAATCCAATCATCTGAAGTATTTCCTCCCAAGCCAGAAGACCAAATTTAACATTAGACATTGAGGTGTGGGTCTATATGTCTTAGAAACCTGAGGCAAATAGATTGCTTTTTTGTTTGTTTGCCTACAACCAAGAAAGCTAGAAAGCAGCAAAAAAAAAAGCAAAAGAGATGCTGAGGTTCTATCAAAATTATGGGACTCTGAGACTTGAATTAAAAAAAAAAAAAAAAAGCAATAAGCTTTCTGTGGCAAAATTGGGACTAGCTACCCTGAGGTCAAATCCCAAAGGTTCTTGTCACTTACTGGGCTTTGAAAACCACTGAATAAGAAACAAGCCTGGAAGACTCTAGCCCTGGTTTTATGCATTTCCCTGCAAAAGCCTCGTAGGACGGAGTCCTTTGGGACTACAGTCACCTCTGTACTAATCTCCAACTGCACTGAACACAGCAACAGCACTGCTAGGTCTTTAATTTCAAGGCTTTAAGTTTATTGTTTTCATTTGGCTTTGAGCCACCCTGTGTTTTCCCATAAACCAATACCGGAGCAAGGTAGGGCAAGATGACCCCTGAATAGCAATTTTTGCCTAGAATTTCTTCCCTCCCTCACTTGGTGATGTGCTTCAGCGGGAACAAGCCACTTATTTCTCTGCTGAAGCTTTTGAAGGACCAGGGCTGGGAGAGACCTTGGGTGCAAAAAGGAACTAAGCAGGAGTCTTAGATCCCTAACTAAACCGGAGGACATAGGAATGCTCTTCCATAAGGATATTTCCTGGCTCATGAGAGATGGGATGATGATGTCATAACAAAGGAATACATCCTAAAACAGCATCACGCCCCGAAATGGCCAAAGTGATTATTCATTAATCCACAAGTGAGGAGGAAAATCCGTTTATGGCACGCATTGGGCAAACCATGCCATCAGCCCCACCTTCACTCAGTATCATTTTGCTGTGAATGTTTCACATTTCCTCTTTCAGCTCTCAAAAACCTCCTAGTAATTCCAGCTTCTTCAAGGTAGGGAATGGAAGGAAAACTGATTTCATCTCCCCCTCCCCCCCCCATCCAAAATCCATATTTGAACAAAGACTAAGAAAAAATAGTGTACAGAAGCATCATCTTGCAATTAATCGTAAAAAGTAACAATAATTATGTAGCGGGAATGAGGACCCACTCTATTCTAACTTCCCTTTATTATGACTTGGACATTTTTCAAGAGTAAATGTGTAAATCTATTTTCAATAGAGCCATCTTCTTTTTTTTAAAACAATAATAATAAAATCTGTTCTCAGTTCTTACATGTCCCAGTAGTTGGTTGTTTTCACATCACTTGCTGGTTTCATATTTGAAAAGCAAAGTAGATAGAAGGTAGAAAATTAGGATGCTCTTGACCCATGTGTTATATGTAAACTCTGAAAGTTTGTAGTGCCATTGAGTGAATGATTATGTATCTGGATCAACACCAGACCACCCAAAATAGATGTCTGTGATTCTCTGGTGTTTTGGTGATGAAAGCAAAAGAGAGAAGCGAGGAAACAACATGCAGTTTTTCCAAAATCTGTATAATTCACAGTTGCAAGACATTACTTGGGGAGCCACAGAGCTTCCTCTCTCCCTGGATTGCCCTGCTTCGTCACAACTGTCTTGGATCTCTATCCATGTGTTGTGCACTCCAGCCTGGGCATCCAGCCACTGACGCAGTCCCATCTTCTGGGAGCCATGGGAGTTCTCCATTTGCACAGCTCAATTTTTCTCTCATTTCTTAGAACGGATGGGTCATAGTCTTCCTCTCCACCTAGCCTCATAAAAAATTCATTTATTTCAGCATTCAATTTTAGCAGAGAACAAGCCTTGCAGTCTCTGGGTTTACTTTCTAAAGCAGCATTGGAAAAACACTTCCGTGCTGTCCCAAAGTCACTCTTAGATGAGAGTTGGAGGAAAGAGCTGGAGAATGTCCTATCACACATCATTCCCCAGGATGAACACCTGGGCAGAGCTTTTCTCCAGGGGTAAGTTGGTTGCTATACTTGATTATAGAGAAAGGACCTCCCTGGCCAGAGTGAGGGTTCTAAAGGAAGATAGGCTCATAGGTCATATAGATAACATATAGGCTTGTAGTTCATATGGACAACCATAGAGCCTAGGTGAGCCAGGATGCAGAGCAGGCTCTACCCTGTCCACTGTGGGAGCTCCCTGCTAGCAGCCCGCCGTGCCAAGGAGAGCCAGCGATCAGCATGCTGCAGGCTGGGCTTCCTGGAATTTATTCATCATTTGTAAATAGTCCAAGAGAAAAAAAAAAAAAAAAGGACTATTATTCTGGTGGGAAAACACTTTGGCTAAAGGCTGCAATTTTTATTTTTGCCTGTGCAGTCCACAAATAATAAATAAAACCTGGGTAATTTAGCTTTAATTATGCTGCCTGGTTTCAATGCTTTTCCCTGTCCTAGGTGTGCCAGATCCATTCCCCCCTGTTTAGCTACTCTATCATTTCCACAGAAACATGCATCTGATTATTCACCCTTTGTGCTTTTGTGATGCAGAATAGACATTTTCTCGTCCCTGTTGCTGGACCTTGGCTTTGTTTGGCAACAGGATCCCTCAGCCCAGCCTGGAGCAGTTGCAAGTAGAGGGAGGGCAGGGCCCAGTGAGCAGATCATGGAGTGGAGAGCCCAGGACTGGGGAGACATCAAATAGAGCCACTCTGGAAGTTTGTAATAGACCTCCCCTCCTCTCCTTGCAGAACTCATGAATGTTTCCAACTTCGAGACCATTCATGGCAACAGGGTGATCTCAGCTTATCTCTCCCTTCAAAGAAATAAAAGAACAAATTTAAGTGTCTAAAACAACCCTTTTGAACATTTCTAAAATGGGAGAGAAAACAAGGGGGCTGACATCCAAAAGAATCATTTCCATCACAGCAATAGGAGAGACCTGCTCCAATCCAGCTGGGAGGGAGGATTTTTTAGTCACTTCATATTTGTTTTCCCAATTGGTGATGCCTCTCTCTCTGCAGTGACAATCTTTCCAGGTCCAGGAGAGCCAATCTAGCTGGCCAAGCTGCACATCTAACTGCAGGCAATGTGAAAACTGCGGTCTCTCGGGGACTCCCTGGAGCCGTCGATACCTCCCTCCCTCAGCTCCACGGCTGTAGATACTGGGTGGTTTGGAATACCTTGTTTGTATCAACAGAAGTGAGCAGTGCCAGTCCTGGCTGTCACTCCCAATGCAGAAAGACCGTTTCCAAGAGAGAGTCTGTGCGGCTTTTCAGACATCTGTGTCCCTCCACCTCTTTGGGAAGATTTCCAGAGCCAGGTCCCCTCCACAGAGAGCTCTCTGTCCCCAGCTCCCTCACGTTCCCTTCTTGGCTTTGCACGCTCTCTTGTCCCAGAGGAGTGCAGCTGCTGTGGCTGTTCGCGGCTCAAAATCCACTCTTTGATGCAAGCTGGGGGCTGAGCCATCAGCTGCATTGCAAATGAGGCTCCTGACCTTAAACTGGCACGAGCAACTGCCCAGGACTCGCTGGGGGGCTCTGAGGCTGTATCCGATGTCCTCGCAGCAGCTTAAGCTGAGGACAAACATGCAGCTGCTGTAGCAGCAGCAGTGTGTGGATCCGCTGAATAGCTGGAAATTTGCATACAGGCATATATTTCCCCAGCAAAAGATCCCAAAAATGTCACCCAAGTGATCACTTCGATGTGAACTGTTCTCATGCCGCCAGCAGGAAGACCAGTCAACCTGGATCCAGGCTCCTCCCGTGTCCAGAATCCTCTCCTTGACTTCATCTGGAGAAGCACGCATTTTTTTAGGTTATAAGTGCTTTGGTAAAGGGACATTATCCCTAGGGACCAGCATAATGACCCAGGTTAGGGTGGCAGGAGGAAGTTTCTGAGCCACAAACTGCAGACTAGTCATCATCCCTCCACTGCCGTCAGTTCTGCTACTGGTGATTTGGGGGTACCATCATTCAAGGCCCTCGATCTAGACAAAATGAGCCTTGAATAAACATAATAGTAAAATCCTGTGTTTAGCAGGGACGTGCTTTTAGCAGTCACTTCACACAAGGAGGCATTTCTTCCCCAGAATGCTGGATATAAACCTTAAATTTACGTCTCTTGTTAAATATCAGTTTCTAAGTCTAAGGCTTCAGTCTCAAAGTTTATAGTGATAGTGAACAGAAATATCTCTTCCATTTAAAATTTCCTCTTTTTTTTCTTTTGATGAGAAACTGTGTTGTGCAGGTGTTTTTATAGGTTCCCACATAGGTGGTCGAGCTGCAGTGTTTAATCTTTGACACGTCAGGCTGCAAAACCACTAGATGATGCCTAAGCATCATGTTCATCCCCCTGCCATTGAATAAAAACCATCCTTCTCTGCTGAATTAAAGACGAAGCGACAGCTGGAATGGCAAAATTCCTGCCTCAATATCATTTTGGAGGAGGTCTGTGCATCTGATTACAGGAGCTGCACACATGGTTATTTTCTTGAATTAGATAACGGGAGATAGCGCAGCGATGCTCATCTCCCTCCGATACTGGAAACCTGGCGCTGCACATCAGCTTATCAGCTCGCCTGTGGCTTCCTCCGGAGTTCTTTCCGGCAGCACTCCTTGCTTAGATCTTGCCAAGATTGCTGCAGATGGAAACGAGGGGCTGCTGGCAACCTGCGCTCCCCGCAAGCTGGGAGCCTGGAGATATCCGAACCTGGCGCCGGTGGCGGACACAGGCTCATGCCATCTACAAAATGCAAATGCACCAAATTGGATTATAAAGGGAAGGTGGTGATGAGAAGGACTAAGAATCCCAAATAAGCAGGATTGTAACTGCAAAGCAAGAGCATGGAAGGCAGAGCTGCTGCACGCCGCCTCCTGCAGCTGGCTGACCCCATCAGAGCAGCCGTCTCATGTTCTCACGTGTCCTGGGCTCACTCAAGAGCACTCAAGAGACACAGAATCACAGAATGGTTAAGGTTTGGAGGGACCTCTAGAGATCATCCAGTCCAACCCCCTGCTCCAGCAGGGACGCCCAGAGCACGGGGCACAGGGTGGCATCCAGGCGGGTTGGGAAGATCTCCAGAGGAGGAGACTGCACAGCCTCTGTGGGCAGCCTCTGCCAGGGCTCTGGCACCCTCACAGCAAAGAAGTTCTTCCTCATATGGAGGTGGAACTGCCTGGGTTTCAATTTGCACCCATTACCCCTTGTCCTGTCACTGGCCACCACTGAGAAGAGTTTGGCCCCTTCCTCCCTACATTCACCCCTCTGGTATTTGTCCATGTTGATCAGATCCCCTCTCAGTCTTCTCCAGGCTAAACAGACCCAGCTCGCTTCATCTTTCCTCATACGACAGATGCTCCCGTCCCGTAATCATCTTTGTCGCTCTATGATGGACCCTCTCTAGAAGCTCCACGAGTTTTTTTTTCCCAGATCTCACTCAGGTTTCTGGTGCAGAAGCGGTGCTGAAACAGCATTTCAGCAAGGGCAAACTCCTCCGGGCTGCTGCAGGAAGACGGGATACCCAGGAAGAGCTTTGCCCTCCAGCCTCTCCCAACATGTAGCCTGTCCCACCTGGAGCACTGTGATGGCCGGAATGAGCCCATCCCATTGTAAGGAGTGTTTTTACAATGATATAAATAAATAGAGAGATTTGTCTTCTTGTTTTTTGGAAGAGCACCAGCGGGTGCCAGGCAAATGCATCTGCAGCCCTCGGCAGTCCCTTTTCCTGTCAGAAAACAGCGCTGTGTCCAGAGGATGAAGAAATGCTATTTTTTTCTCCTCTGTTCCAGGCCCAAAGGGTAGTAGGATTCTGGTATTTATGTATCATTTTTCCCTGCTGGCATCTAATGGGCGTTTTAGTAGCACAAATAGAAAGTGCCGCATATTCATCTTCCGTGTCGCACGCTTAGAGACGGAGTGGAGCGAAGGGAGAAGCGCCCCGGGCTCCTTGTACCAATCTTGTCCTCAGCAGCAATCTCAACGATGAAGAATAACTTAATTACCGTGTATCATTTTGTCTGCTTTCCTTGCTCCTTGTTGCTTCCCCAGTTCGCCAGCGCCCACACTCTGATCCACCCGCCAAATTAAAACTCCCAGTGGAAAAGCAATCCCCAGCCTACCTAGAGCTCTGACTCTGCATCTGGGCAGATAAAGGGGTGAAACCCGTTTTACTTGCAGAGAGGTTAGCTTAGCAAGGCCATGTGCTGCCTTGCCAAGGGGAAGTCTGTGTGCATCCATCTTGTTCCGTTTGCTCTGTTAAACATTCTTTGGAAGAAAAAAAAGCAAATTTAAGGGTTTTTCCCCCCCCCCTACACCCTTCCTCGGTTGTGGGAATGAAGATTGCTCTGTACACCCTTTTCTGTTGAGCTGTGTGGCAGCAGCACTTGGCAGTCGCAGCTGAGGTCCTGAGTGACGCATGCAGTACAAAAGCCGAAGAAAGACAGTCACAAGGACACGAGGACCAAGGGATGCTCTGCCTGAAGCACCACGTGGGGGCTGGGGAAGGACCACAAAACTTCTCCCAGCTAGTTCCCAGTTATGCATGAGACAGATGAGCAATGCCAAGAAAATCTGCTATGCCTTGAACAAGGGTCCAGAGTTCCTCTGCTAAAGCACCTTGACTTTGAGTACTGTAGAGCGGCACAATGAGGCTGATTTATTTTTTTTTCCTGAATCTTGGTTGAGTGAAGGCCATGCAGACGAGAAGACGGGGCAGCTGGAAATCAAGGCAGAGCCAGAAAATGCCAGGGCAGCATGAATGAAAAATTATATTTTCAGACATGCTCCTGCACTTGCTAGTTTGGGACATGACCTGGAAGGCTCAGCAGCTTCCTCGCTTGTATTTTTATGGGATGGAAAGCGCCAGAAGCAATTAGGTTGTTTAAAATAGCTTCCCAAAAGCCTCACTGCAAGTTTGCGATGCAGGGAAGAAGCTGAGCTCCTCTGAGGACAGGACCTCCATATCCACGGGCTCGCCACAAACAGAGAAAACATTCATGGAAATGCTTTCCTTGCTCTTGAGCAGTGCGCTAGAGCCAGATGTGAAATCCAGGTATTCCCCCCTTCCTTCTACAGCATGTCCTTTTCTTTCTGATCTTAGGAACGGTTTTAATTGCTGTATTAATTCTCCTGGGCAAGCGCAAGGGAACAAGCTCTCTGCTGCCAGGTTCTGGTGAGCTCGTGGAGGCAGCAAGCTGAGCAGAGTTTGTTTTTTTCGCAGTGCCCTTCCCTTGCGAGCATCCTGGCAGCTCTAAGAAAATGTTACATTGCTTTTTGAATTTGCAGGTAATGAAACCTTATTTTCATTATTCTATTACTAAAAATAAAGAAGCAGAGCTGTGCTAAATATGCCCTCAGTGAAGAGTCACAGTAACCAAGCCTCTAAGCAATAAGCATTGAGTTAAACAGAACAACTATATGATGTCCTAATCTGTGATAATTTGATCAGAACTGTAAGGGCTTGGTGAAATATTTAGCTCATTTTGTGGAGTAATGTCTACAAAAGACAGTAGTTTGTAATATGGAACTAAACAAAGCAAACAAGTGGAGATATTTGATGCAAAGAGGTTGGAAAGTCTCAGACCAGAACCAGGGAATGTGGAAAGAGATTAAATAAATTTGCCAGTAAGACCTTCCTAGGAGGGGCTGGAAGATCATTTACCCCTTCTCCAACTGCAGTTCGTGTTGCAGTTTTCTGTGCATGCTTGCACAGTGGGAAGGCCGTAATGCTTAATTAATGTTAATGCAACTTTTGCAGACTGCGGTGGGAAAAGCTTTGGCTGTTAAGGTTGCACAGTGGTATCAACGTGCAGCAGATCATTTGCCATGCAGATGCATTTCAGACCAACAAAAGCCACGCAGCATTGCTCTGGCTTGCCCTGTGGAAAATAAAAATAGTGCATTGTCTATAGGCCACATGAAAATAGGTCTATGGATTATTTAGTATTCTTTGGAAGCATCTGGAAATATATTTAAAAGCATTGTAAGAGGGGTAGTAAATGTCGTTAGATTTTATGCAGAAGGCGTGCAATCTGCAATCAGAGCCAGTTGTTTTCTTAAACTTAAAGTGACTATGCTGCCTTCTGAAACACCAAACCTGCCTCCTTGGGCTCCATCACAGCTCTGGATTTTGAGGAGAAAGATCTGATTTATTTATTCCCTTCCTTTTCCTGGTTAAAGAGGAGGGGGGAAAAAAAGCAACAGAAATATCTTGTGCTCACCAACAAATCCCATGCAGAAGTTAGTATTGTGGCAGATCTTTTAGAAGATACCCCAAAGAGCTACATGAAAGATAGATAATTCCTCTTAAGTGCTCTGCAGAGCCACCAGGCTCTCTCAGTTCATTCCAGCCTGATGGCACCACCAAGAAATCGTCAAACTTGTGCCCAAACCCGGCTTCCCTGCACCAGAGGCAGCTGCTGACCTGTCCCATTTCCCCCATCAGGGATAGGGCAAGTGCTTCTGCACGCAGCGATGCTCCAACCGTTTGAGTAACTGGTCCAGGCCCTGTACAGGAGGGGATTCAGTGCCTGCACTATTACACCTCCTCCAGCACATTTTATTAAAAGACATCTTCCAGGAAGACACTTATTCTTGCTCTGAAGGCTGAAGAGTGTCCTGCTTCTCCAAGTCATTTGTTCCACAGCTCTTTCCCTTAGTTTAACAGCCAGCTAATGTGGTGACCAGCAGCCTAGCAGGGGGGTTGCATTTGGGCTGGCTTGGGCAGCAGAGCAGACCAAGGGAGCAGAACTTCCAGATCAAGCACTGTAGGAAAAGCAGCCTCTGCATTTAGCCCATGCTGTGCTGTCAGGGTTATGTTGCTCACACGACCAAGACAGTTGGTTTCGAGGCAGAAGAGATGTACTCAGATGAGTCGTTATGGACAAGGAGCAAGCCAAGTGCATGCAGAGTTGCTCATTTGCCACAGATCTGTGAACCGCAGCCGTAAGTTGGACGCAATTTGGGATCATGTCCTCGTCCAAGACCTCTCCTCCCTGGCCCCTGTGCCTGCACATTGCTTTTCCTATATTCCTTCCTCTCCTGCTTCTCTTCTGTTGTTAGATTGTTTTGTTGAGGGTTTTTTTAATCTGCAAAAAGCAATGATCAAAAGGAAAATATTATATGATGAATATGATTTTATATTGTACTTACCTCTGGGCATTCACTCTCTTATTTCAATGTGATTGTTATAGTTCTTTTTATTCCTTTCATAAAGCAAAAACATTTAATGTAAAAACGAAAGGAGCCCTGATGATTTGGGTGAATTGTAGTGCTCAAGGCTTTCCTCCACATGTGCTTAAAGATATGTATATTCTTTAATGCAAGAGCCTGCGGAGGAAACACCTTATCTAAATCCTATCAAAGGCTGTAGAAATTTGACTACGGAGCAGAAGACAGTGGAGCAGCTTTGGGTGAGGAAAAGAAAGGACATAGTTATCCTCATGGTTTGAGGGTCTAAGCCCTGACCCCTCACATGCCCGTGAGGTTCTGCCCTGATGTCCCTAACCTGAGAGAGTCCAGCCCTTGCATGCAGCCCTGGGAGCTGGTGAGGACACGAACCCATGTGGCCTCCTGCCTCCCTTGCTGTCCTGCCCCTGCGCTCTGTGCTGCTTATGAAGCTCTGCTCTAGGCTGAGCTGGGAACCAGGAGATGTCTGGAAGGTTCAAATTAGTTTGCAGAGCAGGGGGTTCCAAAAATAGTTCCTTATTGCTACAAACCATCCAGCAATAACGGTGCAGCAGCAGCACGGGCAGCGCTGTGAGGGAGGCTGCTGCAGTCCGTGCTCATCACTGCAGCCCTTGCATCCTCTGGTATAAATTCAAATAGACGGGATTAATTCTGGTGGAAAAGCCGGGGTTGGACACTGAGATTTCAATGGAGGAGTGGCATTGTGTCAGGCAGGAAGAGGCTGAGCTCATTCACCCTTATGGTCTAGTAAGAGGCTCCACCAGGCATCTTCCAGATTTCACCACATTTTCTGGAAAAAGATAGGTTTTAGTGGTGTGATTTTTGCTATATTTTATCTCTTTTGGATACTGCCTGTGGATAATTAAAGAGTTCATGTTGTCTAAGGGATCATTTGTATCCATCTCACAATACAGAGGAAAACTGCACAGGGGAGCATCAATGGAGTCTGCAAGTGGTTGAAACTTCCCATGGGGATTTTTCCTCAGCTCTGAGCATGCGGTTGTGAGGTCCCCGTTGCAGGGGGATTAGAGATTAGATTGGCCCTTTCTGCTCCACTCATCCTTCTGAATAAGATGACAATGAATCTGAGCAAGAAGAAAAGCAGCTGCTCCATGAAAGCATAGGGGAGGAATAGGTCTTTGTGTGGGGCTATAAAAAAAGTCAAGTGGAGAGTGATTGCTGCAGCATTCCTCAAGTCGTGACAACTAGAAGAGCCATTGCAGTTCCCTAGCTCAATCCTTGAGGTTTTCTTACTATTGCAAATGGCATTTAACATGATCACCAAGCGATCCTAGCTGAAGCATTTGCAAATGCCTTCAACGATATTTATAACCACCCCATCTATGTGACACGTGCTCCAAGTGGAAAATGACTGGCCCTGCGCTGCAGCCCATTGCACCCTGCAGCCCGTGGCTTGTGAATCTCCCCGCGTGGCAGGCAGCGAGGGCAGCGCTGGCCCACGCGGCGCACGGAGGGCAGGGGCGCAGCAGAAACCTTCCCAACATCAACGCCGCCAGCACTGCCAGCCTGCAAGGGGCTTGTTGATGAGATGGTCTGGGAACCAGCTGAGAGCAGACCCTTATCCCCAGGACAGCTGTAAGCTCATAAGCTCATTTGCACCCCAGCACAGCAGTGTTCAAAAGCACTGCCAGGCACATAGGTTGAATTAAGTTATAGCCAAGAGCAGGGAGCAGGGAGGCTGTGGAGGTGGACGGGAATGCGGAGGGGAATGCGGATGGGGATGCAGGTGCAGATCGGGATGGGGGATGCAGATGAGGATAGGAATGGGGATGCAGATATGGGGATGCGTTGTGGATGGGCACATGGATGTGAACGTGGTCACCTCTCTACCTTAATCATGCTGGTAAATAGGCACTGCAGAGCAGCTCTGTTCCATGCTATGGGCAATCAGTAGCCCAGCTGGTAGGGCCCTCCTGGGGTTAAACTGGGAGCTCTTAGTCTGACCCATGCAGAGCTGTCCCCAACCAAACCAGTGCTCCAAGCATTGGGGGATAGCGCTTCCAGAAAATGACAGTAGAGCTTTGTTTTCACTCTGGAGTTGAGCAGGGAGTTTCCTGATGCCAAAGATCACCCTCTGCCAGGCATTTAGATCTAGGACATACAGGCACAGCGTCTGCCTGGAGAGCACGGCTCTGGCACGCCAGCACAGAGCCCAAGGAGGAATCTGCTTTTTTCAAAACTTCTAAGAGAGCGTCGCAGACAATAATAGGCTTAATACAAAGCCAATTATGGACTATTTTTAGCAAGCTTTTGACAGCATCCCCTCTCCTAACCTCAGGATATTTATTCATTATATTCTAAATCAGCTCACTTACCCTGAGGTTGACTCACATGTCACCAACGCATGATGCTATATCAGTCTCGCATCAGCAATGCCACTCAGCACGCCGGCGCTCGTCACGGCAGCATTGACTGGCACGGGTTGCAGACAGGTCACACCGTATCAATATTAGCGCTGCCTCTAGTGAAAATTAAGCATTAGGTGTGCACCAGGCAGGAGGACATAAGTTTTGGAAATAGTCAGGTCACCTCAAATTGTTGATAGAAGTAAATTCACATGTTCCTGGTGCAGCAGGAGCCACCTGGTTGGCAAACAGCTTGTCCTGTGCTTAAACAGAGCATTAAAGGGAAGAAAAGCTGGAATCTGCTGAATACCTGAAAAAGAAGGGTCTCTTCCCTTCATTATATGTCTCCAGAGGTCACTTGCAGATGCCTCACTTGGACCAGGACTTTCTAACACCACCTCTGAAAAGTTTTGAGGGAGATGCATCTAAACTAACTTACCCAAACTAACTAATTTTCCTGTTTTTAAAAGGATTGAAGCCCAGGGCCAAATTCAGAGCTGGTGCTCCATGTGTCATAAAGCTAAGGCCCCCCTTGCTTTTTCTATCCTAATTTAGATGTTATTTTTGGCTGGGAGCTATTTTAACACACACCTTCTCCTCCGTGCATAAATTACACTTATTTAGTTTGCTTTATGCATCAGCAAGACGGTGTGAGAGGTGCCCAGGGAAGCTCAGTGAAACTAAGAGTCTCTAAATTAGACACTTCAGACAGCACCACTGAATTTGCCCTGTGGCAACCCAGGTTGCTGAAAGCACCGTGACGGAAACAGCCAAGATACGATATGGAGGGGGTTATCATCGGACCACTTATGTTATCAGACCCATGTGTTCTGGGCAGACTCACTAAATTGGAAGGATTTTGTCCCCAGGCTTGGTAGTGTCACCCAGCAAAACTCACTACAGTTGCTTTTTTCACTGCTTCAGCTTGTCTCATTCTGAGAAAAGGTTTTGGTTTTAAGGGTACAGGAAACATCATTTTATTATAGTTAAGCTCAATCTATGCAGAAGAGATATCAGGGAGAACTTTTGATTGAGGCCTTATTTCTTACTGGCTCTTGCTGGACAGGAATGAGAGAGGCTGAGGTGGGTTGAAGCCACCCAAGCTCAGCATGACCTTTGGTGAGTTAATTAACCTTTCCATCCCCTTCCTGTAAAAAAAAGAGCAACAAATGACATGTGATACTCATTGGCTTATAGATTTGTAGCCCACATTTCTCACTTGGATGCCCGCATTATATGCTCCTCTCTGCAGTCCAGTCAATGCTTAACCTCTCCTTTGGCATACCAACAAGGAGATCTGCAAACCTTCAAATTCAAGTGTCATAGAGTGGAAAGCCCCGGACAGTATGAGTTCACAGTCCTCTTACATCCCTAGATCTTCCACAGCCTCAGTGAGGTCCAGTGAATTGCTGTATTTGCCATCACCTACCCCAAAACAAGGTGGGAAGGTTCCTGCCCTCTCCCACACACCACAGGGCTCCCATCCATGCTGGAGTTATCTACCCAGTGGGCAGAAGGTTGTGGAAGACGGTCCAGATGATTTAGTCTATATCTTAGGGTATATTCACAAAAGAGAGGTGTATTAAGCTTAGGTTAAAATAGCACCGAAGGTGAAAACAAGAAGGCTTTTAATTCACTGCTCATGTTTGTGCTCAAACAGCCCTTAAAACCCTTCTGCTTCATGCTCACTTTTTCTTTACTGTAAGTAGATAAAACATAAGCTACTAAAGCCAAATTAATTAATTTTCACCCTCAGTGCAGATTACCTTAAGGGGCAGGTGAAGGCTAGTTTGAAAGGTCTAGCTCAGTCCTTTCCAAGGCTAAACCCCTCCCATTAACACCGATAAAAGCTCCTAGGATTTGACCCCAGGATTGGGATTTGCAGCATTTGCAGCATAGGTGTCAAGGCCTATTTAATTCAGCATGTCAATTCCCAGACATGCCAGTAGCCTTTGGATCGAGCCACATTCCTACCAAAAGTGCTGTCTCCCTTCTTTTCTGACTGTATCCAAGTTTTAATGTTTAATATTTAAACATGAAAGTTCCTTTTGAGACGTTTAAAGCAGAATTATTAACAGCCCCATGTAGGACTGACAGGTTAACAGTGCAACAATTAAAAAGAAAGGTTAAATACATTTTCTTTTCAGACCAACTGCTGTTGCTTAAGACTAATAAATCCACCAGGAGATGGGTTTTACAGAATGTGAGGGGCTATGTGGCAGCTTTTATAGGCTTCAGTTTTGTTTTTTTTTAAGAAGTCACCATCCTCTTTTTCCAGGCAGCTAGAGGTTTCACTCTATATTTAGCAAATGGCGGTTCTTCCAAAGGGTGGTGTGAACCAGTGCAAAGAGGGGAAAAATATGGAATATCAAAACCACAAAACTTTTTTCAGTTTATCATCCTCTGTTGTTGTGAGATCCATGAAAATAAAAGTGAGAGAAAACAGCAGAATCCCTGCACAAAGGCCTCTAAGGGGTTAATTTTAGGGCTTTCCCCTTTTTCTCCTTTGGAAAAAGGCATAAACTCAGGCTCTCAAGGGGTACCTTTCTGGACAGGCAGCTGGACAGTGGCAGGGACATCTGCATCACTAAATGGCACCTGTATTAGGTGACCTGAATCACTCTTGGACTGGTATCCCAAAATGTGGATCCTCAAGAAGACTTTTGGTGAATATCAGTATGCATCTCTTCATATAAGTTTTAAATTCATTGTGCGTCTCACATGCTCTGTGACTGCATGGTAGGATGCTTTGTTGCAGGATTTCATGGAAGTCAGAGGAAAAATAGATTAAAAGAGAAGTAAGCTACTTTCACGAGGGATAAATCCATCCATGACCATTGAACATAAAGACCCAGATACAACCCTGGGCTTTCTGCAAGCCCCCAGAATGGCATTTGCTGCAGGGAGGGTAGATAGACCGAGGGAAGGATGCTGTGTAGGAGACATCCTTCCTCCCAAGCATCCTCTTCTGGCCTCTCTCAGACGAGACAGACCTTGCGTCTGCCCCAGTATCACCTTTCTTATATTTATATTCTTTCTTGCCTTTCATGGGGCATTGATTAGGCCCCCAATTTGCAACCATGAATGGTCACGTGACCTACAGATATCGAGAAACATTTACTCACTCTATGCTTTTAGCAAGTTAAAAAAACATTAGCCGGAGTTTTAAATGAGTTACCGACAGCAGCAGCGGATGCTGCAGGTTATTATAAGCACATCAGTGGATGGTATTATAAGATGGCCATGAGCCACAGTTATAAGCAACCTGGCTTTGATTTAGTGGACTATGCAGCAACACATACAAATTGATTAGGCATTTATTAAAACGGCTATTAATCATGCATTATCTCTTTGTGCAAAGTTTATAAAACTGCCTTGCCTACAATCAGCTTAAGGGTGGCCAAGTCCAGAAGCAAAACTTTTGGGAGAGAGTATCGGTCCTTTTTGGGCTGCACCTTCTTATGTGGTGCTGGCTGCTTTGGGCCATGACAGAGGGTGCCCTGTGGCCAGGACACAAAGTGGCCACGTTAAAGTTCCCACCGTGTAGCCTGGGACAGCAGTGGAGCAGCAAGAACTCCCTAATCCCTCACCGTGCCTTTGGCAGCAGAGCTTGGCTAGCGGCTTCAGAGCTGCCAATGCATCAGAAGCCAGGAACAGAGGGTCCCCTTTTTATTAGTCTTATACATTTTTTCTAAAGGTCAGTTTGACAGCCTTATAATGGACCTGGGGAGACTCCACTCTCTGCCTCTCTCCTATCTGTCAGCCGCACACTCTGGTGTCATCCTTTCCACGCAATATATCTTAATGCATGCATCTGTACTGTGCTCCCTCCCTCGCCTGCATCCCCCATGAATATATAACCACCAAATGTGATAGGAAGAAATTACTGTTGTAATAAAACCGGTTCATTACATCCTTCTAGTCAGAGGCGTTTAATGAGCACCAGGGCTGCCTAATGCTGTTACGTTCCCTTTGAGCCAGATGCAAATGTAATATGTTTCCTCGTATCATTTAATTTACTCCTTGGAGCCATGCAAGGAAGCAGGCAGGTCCTTCATGCAGTGGGCATCAGTGAATTAGCTGAGGAGCAAGGAAACGCCTCGGGCTGCTGTCTAGTCTGCTACCAACATGCTCCAGCTCCATTGAGATCACCACCTCCATGGGGAGAATTTTGGCCATCCTGAAAACAGGTCTTTATCCTGGGGAGCTGGGAGGGACCATTGGACCTGGCCCTAAATCACCAGTGGGCATTGGACATCTTGTTTATCAACATTGTAAAGGCTCATCCAAAGCCTGCAGGATGCAGACATCATTAATAAAGGCTGGAAGAAGCAGACCTTTCCCAATCTGAGATTTTGAGTTCTTAAATCGGGCATGGTAGACACAGCGGACCACAATTTGTGACTTAGAAAAGTAAAAAAGGAAATAAAGCCTCTCCCAAAAGCAGACACTAAGGATGGAAATCTCTCCACTGAATTCAGATTAGGATGGATTAAATAGTTTTGGCAGATGAAAATGCTGGGCAAGTTCCAAAAATTACATTTGTTTTGTATTTTCAAAATGAGATCATTTTTAGTTTGCATCTTACAGTGGCATTTTTCTTTTGGAGTTTGACCTTCTGGAAGAAGGCAAAGAAAGCAGCATTTCAGAGAGGATTAAATAATCCCAGTTGGAACAAAACAATCCACGTGGAGGGGTAAATAAAATGCCTGTTGGATCCAGGGTGAAAATAGGGAACTTTTTCCTAAGAGAAATCCACCATCGATTGGATGTTGGAGCCAGCACTTGACCTTCTGCTGCCCCTCTCATTCCTCATTGTTGTTTGATCTGGGACAACTCATTTTGCCTCTATCGGCACCACCAACCGGAGTTTCTTTTACAGAACCCCATGGCCAGCACTTCCAGTATCACCATTGGAAGTCACAGGTGTTCAGCCCTTCTCCACGTGACACAAACCTCAAGCCCAGGCTCACGCTGTCTTAGTTTAAAGACAGCCTCAGCCATCTGCCCTAATTCCCCTTGGCAGATTGCAGCAAAGCAGCATTTTCTTCACAAGAATGTTAGCCCTCAATATTTCCTGTTGTTTTCACCCAGCTTGTTGAAGGCAAATAGACCCTGGAGATACAGTCCTTTTGTCCAGGAAAGCTTTAATGATGTTGGAGTCATTGTATTGGCATCAATTTAATTCCAGCTGCTGTAAGCTGGCAAGTGGATGAGAAGGGACGTGTTTATGGGATCCACGGCGATTTTGCCGGGGTCCGCAGTGCTGTGCTAGTGCAGACTTGCAAAGCCTTGCAGCACCATTATTTAAAGGTACTCTGTAAGCTGTAAATGTATCACTGAGCATCTTGCAGACCTGAGAGGGCTGAGGCTAAGGAAAGGAAACCTGCTCTGCAGTAGGGCTTGGGGGTTTTGGGAAATGCGCTTGTTTCTGGACTGAGACTTGCAGCATCTCCCTTCTGGCAGGATGCAGGAAGCAACGGCTGGTGCTTTAGTCAGGGCTGGCCATGAGGACGGTGAGGCTACAAGGGACGGCATGCAGCTCTGTGGTCACTTACCCATCAGATAACTGGCTGGGAGTATGAACCATGGCCTGAAAACACATTTTTGCCACTCAATACGCGGTTCGTCCCTGTGAGCCACACGTGCCAACCCTTGGCTGTTGCTGGTCTCCTCTGAAGGCTTATCCATGTGGAATCTCCCTGGGAAGTTTCTCTCTCAAAAGCAAAATCCTGAATCTCAAGCTGATTTGCTGTATTAAACTCCAATGCGAATGATGTTGAGTGGAATTAAGGCTACTTAAAATTTAAGGATGTTTGAAGAATATGTCAAGGCAATCGGGCAACCTCTGATGTAGACAAACCTTACCCAGAAGAAGGCAGCTGCCATTCACAAGGAAAACTGGGAGTCCTCAAGGTAAATGCGATGTGCGTTTCCCACCTTGAAAAGCTGTATAGGAAGAAGAAAGCCCCACTGTTCTGCAGTTCATGCTCTTTCGCTTGCTAGCAACTTTGGGGAGGTCTCTCTCAAAAGCTCCTGGGAATTTAGCACCCTAAAGCCAAACCTCAGGCTGGGTAAAACAAGCACAGCTCTGCTGCAAGCTCTTGGGAAAAGCAACACAGAGGATCTGCAGATTTTTTCCACAAGAACTCCTTTTTTTTCTGTTCTTAATCTGTGTCACTCTAAATACAGAGGAGAACCAAATCTGACAGCTATTTTGGTCCACCCCAGCTGAAAGCTCAGCGAAATCTCCATGTGAAATGCACAGGGCTTTTAAGTCCTGTTTATGCCCCAAAGTGAAAGCAGCGTAACTCCTTGAGCACAGAAAACAGCTTTACTGACATAAATGCACTTATGTGGGGAAGAGGAACAAGCTGCGTTGGTGAAAGACTGCTTTATACCTTCCCACTAAATCCACACTTGCTTTTGTACTGATCCGACTAATAAGCAGTTAATATGCAATCCCATCAGCACAAGAAATAACAAAGCCTGGTTTCCTTCAGATCTGCATTTCATGCTTGATTGCAAACCCTGATCTAATCTCCTGCAGTTCGGATGGGTGTTTGTAAGTTCTCTCCCCTAGTGTGGAGTCTTTGATGGCTGGTAAGGTAGAAGTCTGCACTTCGGCCTGCTGCTCAGCCAAGAAATGCTGGCTGGGAGCATGAATAGACTCCTTCTCCTCTGCCTGGCCATGTTTTCACAGTATGTATAAGAACTTAATTGTATCTGAGACTCCTTTCCTCCCCCGTCAAATCTGCTTGAAACCACCAATGGGTTCAAAAATTATTAAGGTCAGAATAAACATGCAGAAATTCACACACATTCATTACATGATCATATGAGCTTAGTTTCCTTAGGCAAGGTGGCTAAAAATATCCCACACACCCAGGAGAGGTACTTATACCAGTATAAAACCTCTGAACATGGTGCTGGTGTCCTCCATCCCTCTCTGATGACAGATCCGGCGTGCCTCTGCTCCCCAGCTGCCACGCACACCTCCCACAGCCAACAAACATCTTCCAGGCAGAAGGGGAAGGCTTTGAATTATTAAATTCCATTTGCATAAGTGCGCTATCCCACAGCACTGTGCCAGCGATGGGAAGGGATGTGTCCGATCCCTGAGGTGACCCAGGGAGATGTCTTCTCAGATCATCGCCTCACCTCCGAAACAAAACGCTTCTGTCAAGCTGATTTCTGCAAGCAAAGTGACCTAATGATGATAGGCAGCTCTAGATCATTGCAGGCAAAATTGTGTTCTCCCTCGCCCACGGGAAGCCTTTCCATACAATCGGCATAAAGCAAACGTGATGCAGCATGGTGGGCAGCTAGAGACTGCCCACGCGGGGCTGGTTCCTCCTTTCATCTTCCTCCCAAGGGCACTCCCAGATGAACAGGGCCCTGTTCAAATGACCACAAGTTGCACCAAATCCATTCAAAATTGAACTGGCCTTTGTTTTCAAGGAGAGAAATGTTAGGCAGTAGTTGCGGGCCATGGTAGAGGACCATGCATGCAATGAGGTCTACTTTTAAGATTTCATCTGGTGATTTATTACATCCACTCCAAGAAAGGCAAGTTGGAGGCCAGCGGTTAGAGTTAGGTCCCCCCGCTCTGTCCCACGGGATCTGCATGTTTCTCCTGGCTGAGTAAGTTCCTCCCTGCCCTGGAGCTTTGCATGTTCCATCTGGAGAGGCTAAGACAGTGATTCCTTCCTACCCTCTCCTTCTTCTTTTTTAGGACCTGAGAGAGGTCACCTGAGAGATTTTTTGTTCAATTAACCCTTTTGTCCAATTAACCTGCCTGTACAAGAAACTTCTCTTCTAATTGCCTGGTAAAGGAGTATTTCTTTTTAGGAGAGCACATTCACAATTCAAATAAAACATTTAAAAAAAAAAATAAAGATACAAAACACAGCTACTGAAAATATTAAAACTGGACAGGTTGATTATAACCTCTCATGGTTATGATCTAATGAAATTCCTCTAGCAGGGCATGAAGGGCCCAGAATTTCCCTGAAATGAGTTTTAAGGCCTTCCATCTGAACTCTAAACTTTGATCATCTGCTGATGAGATTCTGTTGAGCTCCTATCAGCTGAGGACAGACTCATTTCCATCCACCAATGCGGCCCCAGCCAGGAGAACTGAACTGCTGCTAAGTGAACTGGTAGGCGAAGGTCAGTGTGACAGATGCAGTGGGTCAACGTCGGGCATGGTATTTTGGATACAGTGCATTAAAGTTAGTGATGCCACTCTGAGTTCAGCTTTATGCATCCTTTGCATTACACTGAGTTATACATGTTCACTGCTTTCTAGGAAGCTGTCCCTCGGTTTTCAGCAAAGATATGAAAATCCAGGATGAGTAGGACAAGTAAGAGAGCAGGACAAGCTTTTTTAATCATCGACGGGAACTATTCAAGGAAGAGAAAGTGCAAATTCCTGTCCTTCTCTAGGGAGTTTTCACAAACCATGTCATGTCTGAAGCTTTTCCTCTAACAACAAAGGCTGGAAGAGGTCCTGTGGTTTCATCATTTGCTCCGCAAGGGAGTCAAAAGTTGGGTCCATATCAAAGAACCCTAAGACTAACAAAGCCCAGGATGCTTCAGGTCCTCTTTATTTATTGAGGTCTTTCCATCCCTACGTGAATTTAATCCTATCCAGCCTATTGCTACAACATCTCACGGAGGTGACCCCAACAAGACATTAAACAGCAAAGCATTGGCAGATAAACGGGCTTCTTTCCGAAAACTCTTAGCGACTTTGCAGTGTCAGTCCCTCAATTTATGTTCACAGGCAAACCCGCTGTGGATGCAGGACAGTTCCTTTAGCCTTACTTTCTCCTTTAAGTGTTTGGGAGCAATAATTTATGTGCAAAATGCAAGAACTAATTAGTGTGCCTCTTGCTTTCTGTGAGGGAGCAAAAACCATAGCGAATGACATTCCATTCAAAATGGGGTCAGCTCAGATTAAACTCTCTTCCCATTTATCTTTGGTCTTTAACATTAAATTTACCATACATATTAGAAACAAATTTTAATTTTCCACAGCATTGGGCAATATCTTTTCCTTAAAGCCTAGAAGAACATTCATTAACATTCTCCCCCTCCAACTCAGTGTGACTGTCTCCTCATTTGCACATAAATGTGAAGTTTGCCTGGGAAAGCTTGCTTGAATGACACCAAAGATACCACACCAATACACAACACACATATAACCCCAGTGAGGGACAGCCCAGTGGTTGAGGAGCCAACGTCTGCAACGAGCGATCAGTGTTCAAAAACCTGTTCTGCCCCAAACTGCCCAAAGGTCACTTTGGGTAAGTTGTGTAGACCTAAACTCTCAAGGAATACCTCTACATCTTATGCCAATGAACATAAAGGCATTAATCTAACCCATCTTTAGATAACCCAAAGGTAGATGTCAGTACCGCCTTTACAGTCAGTGGAGACCATGAACACACTAAGCATGTAATTCTTCTAGACTATTTTGGGTAACAACTACAGGATGAGATGGTCCGTGCCTGGGAAGCAACTGTTTCCTCTCGCAGTACTAAAGTGCTCTAGACAGCTAGCTCCTACGGAGACAGCCACACTGTAGACTTCCGAGGTTAGGTGAGATTATTTTCATAGCCATCCCACTACAGACAATTACATTTGGATAAGTAAAAATTGCCTTCAATATCACTACACCTCTAAGTGATAATCTGGGCCTTAGTGTAGTGTTCCCCATCTGGAGAGGGAAGATAATAGCACTTACCTCTCCCCAGGCTCACTACGAGGATGAACACATCACGCGGAGTTAGATGCTCCAATACTATGGTAATCGGGTGCTATCTCAGCACACCAGAGAGATAAGAGCCTACAAAGTACAAATGGCATTTCAGCTACAAATCCCGGGCCAGTGGGCAGAGACAAACTGTAAAATTATAGTTGCCTCCTAGGTTTATGTAACTCCATTTTTGAGTGATTTTTCAGGCTTTCTTTTCCCTGCTGTAATGACACTACATGTAGAAACATCCCAATGTAGTCACAGGACTTCAACCTTGATACCAAAGATGATTTTCCCAGAGGACTAAGGCAGCTGTAGCCATTCCAACCAACACTGATATTCAGTAATGTATTGAGCCTCTCAATACATCCAACAGTTTTTTCTGATTCCAGCAGTTACCAAAGCAAATAGGAGAATGTCAGGTAATTTCTTACCCAGAATTACTAGAGTGCAAGAGAAAATCTCAGCAGCTTGCACCAGTTTTAGAAATGTTCAGTCAAAGTTCAGGGGTTCTTTTTAATAGTCTTTGACTTAAAAGCCAGTATCCAGCCTTTCCCTGAAGGCTGCAATAAACTGGACAAGCAGGAATAACATGGTGTCAGCATCTCTTATTCTAAATTTATTCCCTGGCCCCCTGTACAAGAGTAAATACTGAAAGGGGCTCTCAGCTCTGGGTCCCAAGTGTTCTGATCCTTCCCTTGAAGAAATTAGACTTGAACACAGGAAAAAAAAATATTAGAGGGCTAGATGGTGCTGTAGATCTGGAAAGAGAGCAATCTGGGAGGAGCACATAGATCAGATAAGCACATATGTGAAGAGCTGATGGATAGAGATCGTGTGCAGTTTTCTCTTGCTAGTTCACTCTCTTAAATATTGATCTGGAAGCTTTCTTCCATCCATATCAGTGAGTTCTGATTTATGTGCCCACCTCAGAGTGCCTCTGTCCTTTTCCTAGGGGAAAATCAAAGGCCTTGTACCTACAA
Source organism: Nothocercus julius (assembly GCA_013398735.1). NCBI lineage: Eukaryota > Metazoa > Chordata > Aves > Tinamiformes > Tinamidae > Nothocercus > Nothocercus julius. The sequence continues at coordinate 482,348 of VZSV01000226.1, read as the reverse complement.
ATACCCATTTTCCACTTGGTCAGCTAGCTGGCAAATGCAAGCCCCCCTGTATACCAGCTGTGCACAGATGTCCATGGCATGTGCCATCTGCAGAGCATCAGAGCTCTCTCCTTGAGTGGCACAGCAGTCAGAGAGGGTGGAGGACAGGCAAAGAGCCTGTCTCTCTAAGAGCAAGAGCTCTTAGAGGAATGTCCTTTAATCTTTCCCTGGCTTGTGGTTCAATCCAAGGAATGTTGTTTAACTTCCTTTATGTGCCATTTCTGCAGGCCTATTTGGACTTGAGGAATGGGGTTTTTTCTTATGACTTCAAAGTCAAGTTTAACGAGTGCAAGAATCATCACAGCTGTGGCACTCCAGGTACAAGACGTCCCATCTCAAGGATTGTCAGGGAATAATAAAAGCATACATGGTAGAGACATGTTGCAAGTCACCTGCGCTGTAAATAAATGTGCCTGCTGCTCTCAGAATTGACTTCTCTTCATTGTGCTCGGAATGATTCTCTGAACTGAAATGCTTTCATATCTGAAGGGAAGGGATGAGGGAGGGGAAAAAATGTTCCCTGAAGATAAAAAGTGTAATAGTCTATTTTATTTTCCACTTTCCACATCAATAATGAAAAGTTATCCTCCAGGGACAGCTAGCAACATGCTCAATTCTGGCTCTTACACATTAGCAGCACAAAGTATCCCTCAATGTCGAGGCTGTGATATAAAGCACAGAGATGCGCCAGGCAGATCAGAGCTGGGGCAAAGAGGGGAAGACAGGGGCAAGCAGACCCGCTCGTAGCCTATAGCTATCTGAGCTCCCCATGGACAAAAGTGTCACTACCAAGGTCATGCCTTGAAGCCACGTCTACAAACGTAAATGGAGGCAGAGTGGCTCCGCTAGGACAGATTAAAAAAAAAAAAAAAGACAAAAAAGAAAATAAGAGAAAATGACATAAAAATCTAGATGGAAGCTGTCAAACAAGGGGAGCACTTCTTTTTAAGTCAAAAATAAATAATAAATAAACAAGGCTTCTTGCAGCATGCTGTTACTAGAGTTGACCAGGAGCTCAAAACCCTCAAGGAAATGGATTCTATTCACTTGATTTCTCCCTCTGACTATTCCCTTTATCCCTTTGTTCTATCTTTTTATACCAGCTTGACCCCCAGCTCTCAATGTCCTGTGACATTGCTCAGGTTACTTCTAAACAGTTCATCTTTTTTCAGCTTCCAGTTTGGCAGGATTGCTTTTCAGGGAGCAGGATGAAGACAAGATGGGCCTGTCCAAGGTCGTGCTTTCAGTCTAAGAACAGACCAATGTCATCCTCCAAAGATGAAGCTCCAGCAGGCCATTAAGTCCACCTCATCTTCAGGTGGCTCCTCAACCTGTCTTTCCACACTTATTTCCCTCAGTTAAGGATAAAGGATCTCCTTCAAAATGAGAAGGCACTCCAGAAGGAGTGGTGTTCATCTGACCACAGTGTGAGCATCCAGATCTGGCAAGAACAACCTGGCTTTACACAGCATGAATCTTTCTTCAGGAGTCCAGTGGTGGATTCACCATCCTCCTCACATTTCAGAGTGCCCTGTGGTCTCATTTGGGTCACTCTGATGTGGTTCATCCACAGATGGGTCACAGAGGCATGGTGATGTGTCCTTAGCAGCCTCATGCTATTTGCTAAATGCTCCACAGTAAATTTGCCGGCGAAAGAAAGCAATCTTTATGGGCAGCTTAATCTTTGACTGCTTAAATTCAGATCTTCTACGAGGGCTTTCTTTTCAAGGGAAGATCAGCTTGTCCTAAAAACGAGGTCTTTTTTAAGAGGTTCATCTGTATTATCCACTTTTGACAAGTTTGATGTGATGGAAGTCCTGTTTGAATATGTACTTAGAGGATTTGGAGGAAATTCTGGGCAGGATTCACAGGAAATAGCTCTTTGAGTTGGTCCACAGTAAAACAGTGATGGTGACCCACCTCTTCTGCTTTCTGCAAGCAAATAAAATTTGATTTTGTTTTGCATCCCTGTCCCTTGTTTTTCTCTGCAATTAAGAGATTTTTTTTAATTGCTGCATCTAAAGCATCTGTGTAAATTACATAACTCTAAAGTAGAAGTGATGATTTTGCAAATTCCCTTGGAATCACTGACTAGCCTACTAATGGTCATACCTGTTGAGCCAGGCATTTACTTACGACTTGTTAACCATGAAAATAATTGCATCTTATTTTACTAAAGCGTATGAGAAACTTGATATCTCTGTGCTCTAAGGAGGTAACAAAAATAATCATAGCTATCTGAAATACTGTGCTGAATAACGATAACAGACACCCTGCAAACAGCCAATTGGGAAATGCCAGCCACCTGGAAAATGCAAGCAACAAGCTCTCTACATATTCCAAATTTTGTTCTTCCATTATGTTCTGTTTAATAAGAAAAGAAAATGCACTGTGCATGGAATATAAGAGAGAAATAAGACCACCACCACAGCTTCGCAATGTGCACCATTAACATCAATGAAAGATGGAACTCCTCCCATGTCTTGGCAGCCATGGCAATAACTGCCACCTGTCACAAGTAAAACTGAAGTAATTTATAGTGGGACGCCACCATCTTTCACTATCATGGAGTTCATAGCTCCCTTTTAAACGATGAGAATCTAAATTCATTTCTTGGTTTGGGCTGGACTTCATGGTAGCTAAGATTATCCTAGTTGAAGAACCTGCCTGGGGCAAAGCTTAGCCAGAGGAGCACTGAATCCTCGAGAGGGAAATAGTCATTGAACTGAAAACATCAATATTGTTTACTACACCCACCTAGGGGCAGTAGGTCTTCCTTTATAGCAGTGCAGACAATACACATCAGCAGACTTGACACAAATCCCTGGCATTCCATGAACTTCCAAAAGCTGCTCCAAGACCACAGTTCTCCAGAGAGTCTGGCCTAGTGGGAGGATGCTGCAAGGAAGGGGATGGTAGCTCTGGAGCTGGAGGGAATAAGGAGAGAAAGAAATTATGCAAAAAGCCCAAGAGCTCTAACGCTGCCATCTCAGCCACGTTGTGGAGATATTGCTGTGCTGCATCGCACAACAGGACTCACCCAACCTTGCCGGACTCCAGGAATCCCAGTCAGCAGCGCCAACCATCCAGCCTTGAGCGCTGAGCAGGGCAACGGAACCTCAGGAGCCCTCCGTGGAGCAGAAATGGCAAAGCTGCAACGTATCACCTAGAGTAAAGAGAACTGCAGGAGAGCAGAGAAAGCAGGAGCGTAGTGCTGCTTGCTCTAGCATCGAGTTCCTCTCCCTATCATATGTGTCGAGAAAGTCTATCACTTCAGCCTAATGGAGCAGCATCAGCTTACCTCGGATTTTGCCCATCGCACTTTATGACAGCCTTTTGTGCAAGAGATGTCATCGTGCATTTGCTTCTTTGTTAGACTAGATTGGAGTTACCAGCTGTTGAGTAAACCCTGCCACTCTAAGGAACACCCTGCATGTGTTTGCAGGACAGAAAAAAGAATGGGCGAAAGGATGGAGCTTGTAGAGGTGGGTATGACTTCAGAGATGAATATGTACCAAAGCTATTCTTCAGAAAGATTAAATGATTTGGACTCTTAACCTCACCTGGTGTAAATCCTCATAACAGGTTGCATTCACACCACTTTCAAGTGGTAACTGTGTTATCCTGCTGTCCGTGCTGGACTGACTAGAGTTCTTCATGCAATGGATAAAGAGATATCTGAAACTTTTGATTTTCTTCAGTCTGCTGGCACCATTGCTGCAGGTAACTCCTGAATTATCCTCCTTCTCTTTAATATCAGCAACATGATATAAGGCACCATTTCTACCCCAAGGAAAGGCATAAAACCAGGCAGAAAAAAATGTGGATCCTATTTTCTCAGCCTAGCATTGAGATAGGGAGAGAAAACGTGCCTGGTGGCCCAGAGAAAACTTGGAAGGAAGACAGCAGTTTCCACACTAACCCTCAGGGGGTTTATTTGCCTCTGTTGAAATCCAGTGTATAATTAACTGATCTCTGATAACATTTGCCTTGTCAGGATAGAATTCAGATCTTATCTTGTTTGACAGCAGCGTTTATGGTGTTAATACTGGGAAAGAAAGGGAGAAGCTGTAATTGCGGAAACCCTATTTAATTTGAGAATTCTGTTATCTTGTCACAGGGGCTGAGATTTTACTAATAGATTCTGACTTCGGGAAAATTATATGCTCAAGTAGATGAGACTTAACAGACAAGATCCCATTGATACTTGCTTGAAAATACAGTAAGCTGCACTGCATGTTTAGAAATGTGTTTTTGCTTAGTGCAACTCCTAAAGGTAAAATATGGCCACAGAATCCTGCTGCATCATCCCAGAGTGATCCAGGATTTTAATGGAGGGTCAGCAAAGCAGATGGACAGTGCTCCAGGGAGTTTTGATGGGCTGGGGGTAGCTGTTACTCTCATGAATCAATCAGCATGGGACTTAGGGATAAAGAATGGAGAGCAGTGACATTTAAATAGAGAAGACAAAGGACGTCATAGAAAGGTCTCAAGGTCCCAGCTGTGATTTTGTCATCTTGGCCAAGGTCTCGCTATAGTTTTGTCTCATCTAAGATTCATTTCTGCCTTCCAGTTCACAAAAATTGTTTGTTGTTGCCATGCAGTCTTACAGAAATCCTCACCTCTTTAGTGTACAAGGGAAATTTTGCCACCCAAAATGAGAAAAAAATTACTAAAATATGCCCTACAAGAGAAAAATGAGGAGGAAAAAGAAACAAAGTCAGCTGCCCTCCCTGTCTCACTGGTGGATGGCGCAGGCTCTCTCCTCAAACAGGGTGGCACAGGTAGGCACAGGACAGGGCCACCATGGCCACCCTCCCTGGGATGGTGAGATGTCCCTCAGCTTCGAGGTCTGAGGCTGTCAGGGGAGGCACTTGCAAGCACCATGAATATGTAAATCTCATCTGCCACCTGACACCAGCTCCAAGGTTTCTGCTTATCTGCATCCATATTCCCATGGCACATCAGCAGATGCAACTACCTGGAGGGACATGGCCACTGCTGAAGACTAAATATCTCCCCATTTGACCAAGGCAGGTACAAGGAATCCCTTATGTGGCTCTAACTCAGACTTAAACTAACCAAAAGGTGGCAAATATCTGTCTAGAGGAACAAATGTCCGCAGAGTATCTACAATGCCATTTACAATCATATTAATGGGAGATCAATTATTTCTATTTATGACAAAATCAAAACCACTGGACTACAGAAACCTGCTGTGGCTTCATCAACATTGTTGATTGACTTGCACCTTGCAACTACCCTTTCAAGATCCCCTACCCGCTTTTGTCCAGCCTGTTTCCAGCACAAATCTTGTAGAAATAAATTATTTGTGCATGTTGAGTAGGTATGTGTATATGCAAGGCTTTGAAAGACCATGCTTGCATTTGGAAAATATTTCCCTGGAAATAGAACTAGTGATAAAATTGCCTTTGCTTGCTATCAGCCAGGAACATGAGGTAGATGTCAGCTCCAGAGCACTGAAAAACTCAGGTCCAACAGCATAATCCAGCCATGCTGGATTTACCCAGCATTTTTATCTTCTTTACTGTTTTTCCCACTCTTCCTTGTAAGATAAGAACAATATTTAAAAAAAAAAAAAAAAGGCCAAATGACCTTGTTAGTAGATGTCAGAGGAGTTCTATCATTATTATTATTTGTTTATTTTTAATGCTGATTAACATAAAGAAGACACACCATTAACAGCTGATTCCCCGGGGAACCCTGAGAAGCTGAACTAGGGTGTGTTGGTGCAGCAGCATTTGGTTGCATCCAGGTGCCACAGAAACAGCTTCTTTTTCCCCCAGCAGCTCTCCAAACCCAGGGTGCAGAGGACCTGTTTCGCGCTACGGTCTTTCCAAGTGAGGGAGAGGAACAGGACAGTGTGTTCATCACTTCTCCTTCCAAAAAGGGTGACACTGAATGAGTCTGGGACTGGGAAATGTAAAGTCAAATCGTAACAAAGCTGGAATTGGCCCAGTACTGGCATCAACAGCACAAGATCTTGTAAACCAGGGAGTCTGGGAATGGTCTCTGGCTCTTCCTGTGGTATGTCTAAGGGAAAGGGGGGCAGAGTAGGTCTCACCATAGGTGCACACTCCCCACGTGTCATCTACCCACCCCACATTTAACCATGTCCCTTGTGCTCAGGCAACCCCAGAGGTGAAGTGAATGCCCAGGGCTTACGTCTCCACTAAGGTGCTGCCCTGGCCTTCATGAAGGTGGCACACACCACTTTGCCTTCTGCAGTGGAGCCATCAGTGACTGCTGGTTTCACCTCCCTGTTGCTTGTTGCAGTGGAGAGTGTGATGCATAAATGTGGATAGCAAACAGAGATTTCATTATGTAGAGCAAGTCTCACGCATTGTGTTGCTCCCACAAGTAATAACTTTCTCTTCCTGACATTATCCCTATTGGACATGACAGGGAATGCATCCCTGTGAGTTACAAGAGGATGAGCTGGGATAGATGACAGATTGGGCTAAGGTGCTCCCTACTATGAAGTAGGGAGCTGTCAGGATGGGATCGGCAGTGGTTATAGACCATGTTGTGATTTTTTACCTCTCCAAGTTGCTTTAGAAACGGCATCTAGTGGGAAACAGCTTTGGAGCTTCTCTTTAATAAGCAGTTTGGACTACTTTCCATTATAGTGTAGCCCATTCCTCCAGAAAGAAGGAAAGGCTGAAGCCCAAGTCTTGGAAGAGAGCACCAAAGGGCAGCTCGGAACAGCTATGCTAAGTCTCCCACTGAATAATCCTCGTTAGGAGATGCTCTCCACCATTGCAGGGTGCTCAGAAGACACTGGTGGAAGATGCTAAGAATATATTGGCAGGTCAGACTAGATTGTCCTGCTTTCATGAACACTGCAGGAATCTCAAGAGGGCTGCGCTGCCATCCAGAGGGACCTGGGCAGGCTGGACAAATAGGTGGGGAGAAACCTTATGAAATTTAACAAGGGCAAGTGCAAGGTCCTTCACCTGGGGAGGAATAACCCCAGTCTCCAGTACAGGCTGGGGACCGACCTGCTGGAGAGCAGCTCTGCAGAGGGACCTGGGCATCATGGTGGGTGACAAGTTGACCATGAGGCAGCAGTGCCCTCGTGGCCAAGAAGGCCAAGGGGATCCTGGGGGGCATTAGGAGGAGGGTCTGCAGCAGGTCGAGGGAGGGGATCCTGCCCCTCTACTCAGCCCTG
>VZSV01000226.1:445241-473470 GCA_013398735.1 Nothocercus julius | reverse complement strand
AGGAAAGGAAAGGAAAGGAAAGGAAAGGAAAGGAAAGGAAAGGAAAGGAAAGGAAAGGAAAGGAAAGGAAAGGAAAGGAAAGGAAAGGAAAGGAAGCACTGCTGCAAACCCTTGATTGCACACCTATACAGAAGGTATCAATTTAAGCTACTCTCAAGTCAATAGGACTTAAAGTCCTGGCCTTTTCAGATGCTGTGATAAGTCAATGAGGCATCCTGAGAAGGGCTGGCAGCTCCCTACGTAGGGTGTGATTCAGCTGGGAACACGCAGGGGAAGTTGTTCCAGGGAAGGCGATGCAAGAGGTGAGACCTCCTACATGGTGCTCTGGGCCCTGCAAAGAAATACAGGCTGCTAAATTGTGCATGCTGCCTGCAGACGGTGCGACTGAATGACTGATGCATCATGGAAAGAGTTTTAAATAGCCTTGGGCAAAGCAGTTATTTCCTTTCCTGCTCTGAGAAAATCAGGTACACGGTAGAGGTAGCCGGAGCTGGTAGAAGAATGGAAAAAGTTATTTATGGACAATTTAAAGCAACAGAAGCTTTCATTTGCACTGAAAAAGAAAAAAAAAAAAAAAAAAGTCGACATTCTGGCAGCACATCTTACTCAAAAAAAAATAAATAAATTGACAATCAAAAAGCCAAAGATTTTGTTTTACCCCAATGAAATTTTGAAAGTTTTAGCAGGAAGTAGGCAGATTTCATGCATAAAAAAAAAAAAAATCTATATAAATGTATATAGATATATATATGTCAAAAGCTTGGTTTGCAGTTGAAGAACAGCAGACAAAATCAAGCAAAGTTTATGGGCAAACCTTGCATGAGGTTGCAAATTGTAAGTGTTTGGACTGACTGTTGACTTCCTCCCCTTCCTCCCTCAGAGGAGCAAAGCTTCTTCATTAACACAGTTCTTTCTACTTCCATTGAGACAAAAATTATGTTAAACTCCCAAGAAAATCTGTTTGGCTCTATCTTCAGCTACTTGCTTTTGACTAGTTCTCTCTCTCTCTCTCTAATGGAATTACCGAGATATTTTTTGAGCAGAACAGAGCCTTATCATAACCCCTGCTCTCCTTTTGGAAATGATTTAGTGCACTTCTCTTATCTAGAGAGAATTAAAGGCCTTATGATGTGTCTTTCCATCGTCATTCCCTCCTTCCTATGCCCTCCTGAAATGCTACGAACTCTAAATCATGATAAAAACTCTCTAATTTTGAAAGCAAAAGTTGTTCTCCCGAAAATCTGATTGGTAAAAACATCAGCTTTTTGTGAAAGGGGGATCGCAAGTTAATGAGCTTTCCACGGGCAGCCAGCAAAGCCACATACTGGGAAACAAAAGCTGCTCACGGGGCAGCTCTACTGAAAGCCTTTGGAAGATGGTCTGAACTGCAGATTAATGGTGTTTGTTTTGCATTTAGTGTGGTCCTGCCCGTTTACTAAGTTCCCACTTTCCCATTTCTTTCCATGCTTCATATCCTGCCTTGCTTGTTGGGAAATCCTGCGGTCCGAACTGTCCCTTTGCCTTGGCACAGACTCCTGTGGCCAGAGCAGAGCTAAGGAGAGGTGTCCTAATGAGAGATGACTGGGACGTGGAGACAGCAATGTAAATATTATGGAGGGGTCACTCAAGCATTGCTCTGTATTGCCCCACTCTGCACTCCAACCTTGAGACCTGAAATTGCCCCTCTGGGTCCCCGGGAGGGAAGACCGGGTGCCTACACACCACAGGTATTAGCAGAGCCTGGCACCCATAGGGCAAAAAGTGGAGGTTTTTCCTCTTCCAGCTGGGTAAAAGAGAAAAAAAAAAAAAAAGAAAGAAAAAACTCACATATGTTTGCATTTGCCAAACATTCACAGGATGAGACATATTTAGAGGAGCTGAATATAGTAGTTCTGCACCCACAGCCCATCAGGTGCCTCCTGCTACCTCCTGAGTCCCTCATCCTCTCCCTTTGCTCTCTCTTCTTTCATACTGCCTTGCAGGGACTGTCACTTTGGTGCAGCACCTGGCACAGGAGGGGATGAAGTGGAGGCATCACTGCACTATTTTAATAAATATTAAGGCAAGAATAAGGAGAAGTGGCTGCTGGGGCATGAAGTCACTCAAAGTGTTGTCCCAGCCTTTACTGGCATGTTCAGGTCAACAAAGCTCAAAAAAGTTTGAGAATCTTTCCTAGCAATGTGAGCAATGATGGAACAACGACAAAAATATCCATCTCCCACCCATGAAATTCGCACCCAACATCGCTGCCCACCTGATCTTTCCCCACACCTGTGAGCAGACCTGTTCTCCTCCTCAGTCTTCACTAGATACTTTTCAAGCCCCAGGGCTGCCAGGCTCATGCAGACTGGGGGCAGGTGTATTTAGATATATTTGCACCTAAATTTTCTCTCCCCCTTTGCTCCATGGTGGTTTCTACCTTCTGCTCCTTGGAATCAGGAGCTGCAGAATTTCCAAAGGAAAATAAAATGTCTTTTTTTTTTTTTTTAATTTATTTACTATTTAACCGCTGCTTAGGCTCCTCCAAGAAAAGACCCTGATATTACTGTTTGGATTGAATTATGATGGCCCCGCCTGAAAGTTATATATTGCTGGTGCTCCATTATTCATTAATCATAGCTTTTCCTGTCAAGATCAACATGTACTTCTCAGCTGGCGCCTTGACTGCGTAATGCCTCAGCTACGAAGGGAATGTAAAAAAGATGCCTCTTAATTGTTTGGGGATTTCAGACATGGCTTTTAAAATGTCAGTGCCAGCTCTGGAAAGACGGCATCCTTTTCCCTGTGAGCTTGAGATTGCCAACAGATGTTAACTATAGAGAAAGTAAATGCTATAGGGATAGAGGCTGCAAATTCAGGGAACAGGATGGGAAAAATAAGAGTATCAAACCTGCAGCTCCATGTGCATCCTTTGTTGCACTGAGATTGCAAAGGGCATCAGGCTTCCAAAGAGCAATGAAGCTGCCATCAGACTGGGAAGTTCCGGAGGAAGGCAAACAAGATTAAAGGGCTCGGGAGCTGAGCTGTGCTGCTCCCTCTCCAGCAGGCTTCACTTGGGCAAATGGCCTGGCCTCGAGGTGGGTTGCTTCTCCTACAACAGGGAATGGAGGTGTCGGAAAGCGGAGAGCACCTGCGCCATGAAGGGAGGGATGCTCAGTCCCATCAACTTATGCATTTTTTTCCCAGCAGAATTACTGCCTTCTCTTTCATTCCTTAACCAGCTCTTCATGATTTTCCATCAAATTGTAACTTCCTGGCTTCAGTCAAGCCACCTTCCCGGTGTAACGTTCTGCATTCAGCAGAGCTGGAGAGAGTTTGTGGCTTGTAGCTTGGAGGAAAGACAGATCTTTGTCATAACAGCTGCCACACTTGGGTCTGTGAGCAGCCTTGACCCAAAAGTGAACAGACACGTATGTTTGGGCCGCTCACAGTGAGCACATGACCCTACGTAGGCATTGCCCACCTTGGAAATAGCCAGGCATGGTTGTGAGCCTGGAATCATGGACCTGGTACTGGTGAGGTCTCCTCCATCCCCTTCCCTTCTGCAGGCAAGGAGAGGGCAAGGCCCCTCCATCCCTAAGGTAAACCTGCCACCCCCAAAGTCCCCTGCAATTGCAGCTATTTCCACAGTCACACGGAATATGCGTATCATAGGGCAGCCAAAAATCTACTCAGTGGCAGCCCTGTGCTCCCCTCGCTTGTCCTTCACTTTTATGGGATATGGACATAAATCATAGATGTGATCCCTCCACATGGGCTCTGGCTATATTTTTTTTATAAAGAACATTTGCTCTGATTTATAGAGTCCTGGGTTTTGAATTAGTCTAGCTTGAAAACTGAATCAAATCCTTCCATCGAGTCTGTTTTTTTGCATTATAAATGGCCTCGCTGTTTAGTAATGGAATGCCAATCAGCAATTGCTTTTCTCCATAGGCAATTCAGAGAAGATCATTTCGGAACATAGAGTCTGTGATTAACTGAAACGAACTGTAAAATTGTATTTTGTTTAAGGCTTTTCCGGTTGCTTGGAGAGGCCTGGGATTGGGGACGGTGTCACCTCACAGGTGGCAAGAAGGGGGTTAAAGGAGGAGGGAGGCTCAGAGAGGAGACGATGCCTCATGTGTAAAACACAGGTGATAAATTTCTATATTAAGGGGATGGCTTAAGAAGCAGGACCAAATCTGAGGCTTGGGCTTCAGACCTGCCCCAAAGGGTGACATGGTTTATTCCTACCATTAAAAGCAACAGGGAAAAGGTGAACACATAGGCACAGTGCTCTTGGCATACAAGTTGGCGTCACTGCAAGACCGTGTCCCCTTGCAAATCCCAGTGGCATTTGGAGCTGTTTTCCAGCCTGCTTTATAATGTTCTCCCATGGATACCTGGAGCTGCTATGAACCAGCCCCAGATCCTCGCTACGCACTTTCTGCATCAATCTCAGGGCTTCCCTGGGAGCTGCGGAAGAGTCGTCCCAGCCTAGCATAAAAAATGACAAGTGCACAAAAAATCCCTGATGTCCCCAAGTCTGTCAGGCTGCTGCTAATTACCCTCTGTAAGAAATGCACGTGTCTTATTTCTCATCAGAATTTGTCAAGCTTCAGTTTTAATGAACCTTTTGCCACTGACAGCCCCTGACACCAAGGTGACAGAGCTCTCCACCTTCGACTCATAGTTTTGCTTTGCCGCATACACAGAAACATAAATAAGCTGTTTTTCAATCAAACAACCCAAGGTTCTCCAAATCTTTCATATTCAACTTGAGTGAATTATTCAGTGAATTATTTTGCAGTATTTAATGAGTTCCAGTTTGATTTGACTAAATATAACTTTACCAACCTGCTCTGTCTGCTCCCATCCATCTCAATAGCAGTTCTGAGCTATTCCTTTAAAGCTGTGTTTAGCGGCTTTGGGTTAGGTCTCATTAATACAGTAATGATTTTACTAAAGAGCTCACACACTAAACCCACTCTGCGGAATACATTAGCAAAATCAGTTTAAATGGGCCGAAATAAATAACTTTCCAGAGCTTTCATGATGCTGCTCCAGAACATCCGAGCAGACGGATCCTTGAGCGCTCAAATGAAATAAATGAAATGTGTTTCTGTCTGCAGCACTGATGTAATTCCTTCTGAACTAACATTGTGGCAGACACGAGGGCAAGGTTATAGGTTGGAAAAGGGAAGAACTGACTGAATTCTGACTGAAACTTCTTTGCTGTTCAAACTCCTCTGTTTCCCCCCAACCCTTTGTGGAGGCTCTGGTGTCTAATGAAGAACAGGATGGGACTACAAGGAGCTCAGGGCATTTGCCAGGGCTTCCTCCTCAGCCACCTGTGGCCATCATATTTACAGAAACATGATGAATCTCTATCTCTCTGTCAAATTTGCTTAAAATCAGCCAACACATTCATAATATACAGAGGCAGAAAACACAGATACACATGCACATACAAAGTGTAGATAATTTAAAGATGAATTTCCATAAGAAAAGAGACTAAAAGGCTTCACAAAGTTTGACAGTCTACAAAGTCATGTCTGAGTACAAGGTCTCACCAGGAAAGAAAGCTTCTGCAATCCGTCATTTTGGCATCCAACAGGCACAGCAGCAGCGAGCAGCATCCTCGTTGGCCACAGCTTCCTCAGTTTCCCTCATGGTAAGACAAGGATGATGATGATGATGATAACCTCTCTTCTCTTAAATCGCTTTAAGACTGCCAGATGGAAAAGCTATCTGAGAGCAAGGTATTCTTAGTATTAATTCACCGATGGTCAGTTTTGTACCTGGGAACAATATGTGTTTGATTGTGCCAGTTGATTACATTTCGTAAGTGTGTCCCTGGAAGGAGCATGAGCTGGGATCTTTCTCAGTGGGAACAACCATGAGCTGTGATATATCGCTTCATGCTGGAAACATTTATAGCATGCTCTTCGCAGTGGGCATCTGCAAAGCAGCTTCTTAAGCTTTTATCACAGCAGGATAATATTGACAACCAATGAACTTTCCCTTTCCATAGCAGTTAGAGAGGATAGGTATTAAAATCCTCCACCCGCTCGGCTTCCCATCGATTTTTATCCATGCTAAGCAACTGGCTTATCACCAGGACAGAATCTTTCTGCAAGACATTGTCCAGGAGGAAAACACCCAAGCGGATGAAGCCCCGGCCATCTTAACCATTGTGAAATTCGACGTGAAATAACACAAACTCACACAAACCAGAAATGTTCCTTTGATACTTCTCTTCCTTTCCATTTGCCTCCTCCTCTCTGCTTCTTCTCTTTGCCCAGAACTTGAGCTGGGCCACTCAAGGTCACTGAATCGATAAGGTTATCTGGTATCATCCCATTTGAGTTAAGGATCTCTTAATACAAGGGAGAGAATGTATGTCCTCGTTTGCAAACAGCATTCAGATTTATTAACCTCATCGTTATTATTGAAATATCACTCATGATTCTCTTATTGATTTCAAAGCATAAAGCAGGGATTCAAATCTGCATTAAAATAACAGCTCCACTGCAACGCCTGGTATTGATGGTTGAGGAGCAATAACGCTTACTGGAATGAAAAGCCCACGGTGCTGCAGGCAGTGGTGTCACAGGGAGGCCCAGCAGCAGCGCTGCTTTTGCTTCCTTCTGCTGCAAACTGGAGGTAACTGTTCCCAGGCCACCTACCTGGAGACACAGTTAGACCTTGTCCTTTCCAAAAGCCAGGCAAGAAGCTGCTGTTCCCATAGACAGCAATGGGATGAACACATCTTCAGGGTCTCCCACACTCCCGCAGAGACTCCACGACCTCTCCATATGCGTGTCTAGGGACAATAATATTCATATAACCTCTCTCTCCACTGCCCTAGCTCCCCTCTCTCTATGTACTTAGATTTCCAGCTATCTATCTGCTTGAGTTGAATAAATTGGATAAAGATTCAGGTGTAAGGATGAATGGAGATGGATTGGTAAAAAGCTATCCAACCATCCATTTGCTCCTCCACATATATATCTTTCTTTTCAAATCCTGATTCATTTCCAGTCATAGGGGGTGAGCTATTCTCCTAGATGAAGACTGAGGATAGATAGATGGATGGTTAAGTAGATCTTTATTTAATCTATCCATCTATCTGTCCTCCTAGACCAACCTATCAGCCCATCTATCCTCCTAATTTTTTCTCTATCTGTCTATGCTCAGAAACCATGATTCATCTAGCTCCCAGTTAGAATTTACTACAGCGTCTCTCATCAAAGAGCAAATATGTTTGACCCTTTTCATTACTCACAAAATTATTTGCAACGCTCCTTGTTTTGGGTGGTTTTAGCTGAGAGAAGCAGAGACTAAAAGCAAGCAAATAGCAAGGTGCTTTCCCCAGTTAACCACCAGGCTAATCATTACAGGCTCCAGTGAGCCAAGAGCAGCCGAAGACAGGGAGAGCGCGGAAAAAGCTTTCCAGCCCCAAAGAAATCCCTGTGCACGGGATGCACATCTGCAGTATGAAAGAAGAAAGCACGTGAGTGTCAGGATTGAGCTGGGAAGGGAAGGATCCAGGAGTCCCAAGCCAATTCTCTGTCCCAATATAAACTCTGGAAACGCACATGGATCAGATCATCTACAAGTAGTAGAAGTTTACACAGTTCTCCTAGCATCAGTGGATTGCATCTTTTTGGACAGTACCAGATTATAAATTGTCAGCTAACAGCAGCCCTGAACTGGGGAATTTTCCCATGAAGGAGGGGAGATTTTGTTCTGCAACTTCTGGTATTCCTCTGATTGATCACCCTGCTCCCATCTCTCTCTCTCTCTCTCTCTCTTTCACATCAAGCCGGGTAATTTATGACGACACACAACTTATTACTGTGAATGTTCTCCATTGCTCTGAGAGCTCACTTCCCTCTCTGGTTTGCTATTCGCTTACCGAAAAGGGACGATCTCAGCCAGTGATGATTGCTACAGCCCTGGAAAAAATTCCAGGGAATTTGTATCACACTTTAAAAAACAAGGAAATTAAAGGAGGAGGAGGAAAAAAACACTAACCTGCAGGCCAACTATATCTTCAGTATATGAAGGAAGCTGGGACTTACAGAAAATACCTATTTGTCAAAACTGAAATTTTGCACAAAAAAAAAAAGGCTATATTCAAGCCCCCTCCCTTCTGTCTGCCTCCAGGACATTTTCATCTTTGTTAGTGTCTCAGCGTCGACACTTGCAAAATAAAAGAAATTTATGGTTTGAAATGATTCTGCATTTCACAACGCGGAGCCAATTATCATGAAATTAATTATTACAAATGTAAAGTTGCCATGGCGAGGACAGAAACAAAACCTCCCCAAATTGCCAAGGGAATTATTTTCACAGATCAAAAGCAATTTGTTCTCTCATACTTTTGCATTGCAAACAGCATTAGCGAATTCCTCTTTCCATCCCAGTGAGGTTGGCAGGAGGTGTCTGCTGAACTCATGAGCATTTTTTTACACGGCAGGAAAATCTTTTTACATGCGGCATAAGTATTGATTTTGATCAAGGAAGTCAGAGTGAGTCAGGTACCAAATCCCAGTAAACTGTCCTTGGTTTTGCAGGGAACAGGGCATGGGCCCATTCCTGCAGGCAAATCTAATAGCAATATTGTAGATACTAAGGATCAGGGTCCAGGTGGGGCATGGTGCAACCACAAGAATGGACTGCAAAGGAGAGCAAGGATGAGGTGCCTTGGCTGGGGTATATTAAAGGTTCAGTGAAGATGCTGGGGTAGTTGGAGGGACCGATGTGCACTGATGAACAGTGACGTGGCAGCTCCTTTCCTGCAAATTCCCCCAGCCAAGGTAGTTTGTCCTTCATTTCCTGAGCTACAGATTCACTTGGACACATGTTCTGAATTTAGAAACAAGCACATTCGGTGAAATACATATTTTATGAGGCCCCTTATAGGGGTATTGCAAAAGAAATGACTAAATTTGGCTCTCCCATTCTTTCCACTATCTTAATACTAACTAACAAGCATCAGGAATGATAAAAGGACCTGCTCAGACTCTACTATGGACCAAGAGGTTCAAGAGTCTGTGAACATCCTAGAACTTGCTATGTGTCAATGAGACATTAAGGATTAGAGAATGACGTTTGTTCCAAATGGAGTCCAGGGGAGCTTGTCTGTTATCACACCAAGGCAGGCCTGGGGAAGAATTGACTTAAATATTGCAAACCTGGTCATCCAAGAGATGCTGCATCCCTGCCCTGAGGTCCTGTTGAATGTTTTTCAATCTTCAGCTTTCTTTCTTCTTTTTAATCTTACTAACACCACGGATTGTACTACATCAGAGGAGGACACGCCATAAAGACCAGCACTCAAACCTCTGACCACTCAAATCTGCCATTTTATTCATTGTAAATATATGTACACATGCACACATATACACTGCAGATGATCACTTAGTACTAACGAAGTGTCAAAGTCTTAGATTTTCAGAAATAAACTCATGGGGTTTCAACCAGATAAACCTTAGAGATATGATTCTGCACTATACACCTGCTGCACACTCAGAAACCTGAATCCCCTGTGACCTTTTCCAAAAACTTCTCCCTAGAAATGGAGGATCCTCAAAATCACAGCTCACCTCTGAAAGCGAGGGCCATCTCCTTGCCAGTGTCTACATTAAGGAGTCATGCAGTGCAATGGGAGCTGAGAGTCCCCAGTGTCTATGTTGAGTGAGTTTGGGGTCCCTTTGGACCAGCCACAGTCCTGCTCCGTGCTTCAGACACAGCTCGGACACTCTGGATTCCTCCTGGAGTACATCTAGGTTCCTCCGGACCACAGCCCATTCACACCTCCTGGGATGGCTTCGTGATGTGAACGAAAACACAGTCCGTATTGGGACAGCAAGAGGAAACCACAAGGACATCTCCATCCCAGCTAAAAGACTCGTGGAGATGACCCCCCAGAGAGGCCGCACAACTGTCCCTCACCCTCAAACCAAAGCTTGGAGATTTGGAAATTCAAGTCTGTAAAATTTCTCGCTACCTGCTCTAATCTATAAATCATCCCCTAACCATTTGTTTGGGGGAAATATACAGTCCCTGCTATAACCACTGTGAGATAAAGCACTGTAAGTGTTACAACATGTGGCTAATCCCTTTAATAGATCTCTTGCTATTAATTTAAGTGCTCGCTTTGGCTTTGCTAGGCCCTGTCATTATTCCTGTGGATTATGTCTTCAAGGTGGCCTATCTGCCTTATCCAAATACTTTTCATATTTCAAATTCTAGAGCTCACTTAGCATTCAGCACAAACCAGCCAAACACCTTGCAGAGCCACTGAACTGGCGAGGCATAAATCTGCCACCCGTCTCGCCGCAAAACAAATGGCTGCAAGTTAAAAGGAAAAGTGCTGCATACTGTATCATTTAGCAGCGATGATCTTAAATGCAGCTGTGGATAGGCACAATTTGCTCATTCCTTGAATAGTGGGAAGGCACATTTGCTCAGCAGCCTCGCAGGATGCTTGGAACAGAGTAGCACTGACCTGAGAGTTGCTAGGATGTGTCTGGTTCCATTTACTCCCTTATAATTGACCTGTTTGGGCACATTGAAGGTCGATCAACAAAGCTGCTTTTTTTCTTTTGTCCTAATCACAGATGGATTTTTAAGACACAACAGAGAGCAATTGAGGTGCCTCTGTGTCCTTCTTCAATGGGCCCTGACACTTCTAAGCCTGGAGCCTGAGAGACATCAGGAGCTCCAAGAATGTTCTTCCAGCTGGCAGCTCCCTGCAGCCCTCACAGGGTCCCAAGCCACCAACGGTCTCGCATTTGAAGAGCTGGGATGTGCTTGTGCTTGACCATCTGTCCCAGGTGAGGATGAACCTGGATTCAGAGCAATGAGATCTCACCGCATCCCCTTGGCTTGCACTCGTGCCAAATGAGGGTGAGCTCTGACTGAGCGAGAAATGCCCAGTCCGAGATGAAAAATCCAGTGAGGACATTGAGAACATGACCTTCTACTACATTCCCATCCACTTTGAAATAACTCCATGGGCTACAAACCAGACACTTCCTGGGAGCAGAAAAATCAAGCCCTGGTCCCCCTGCACCCACATATGAGCCCCAAGTCCTTCACTCGCTGCATTTCTCAAGGAGCTGCAGGATGTCAAAGGCAACAAGGAGACACTGAACCTCCTTGGCTTATGTTCATTTCTGATAAGTAATGACTATTAGTATTCAGGTCGAAGACCTCTCAGCATTATACAGTTCAATATTTTCTGCCCCTGTAACAAAGGCAATCCATTCTGCATGCAGAATGCGGGAGTGCAACCTTTTGTTAGGCGAGTTTCTTAAATTTTTATTGCAAAAATCAATGAAGGAATTGGAATTCCACATCTCATTTTATGGTCAGGAGAAAAAGAGGGAGAGCATGAGGGAAAATGATGAAAGAGGGGAAAGGGAAAAAAAAAAAACCTTAGCTCATCCAGATATGCTCATAAATTCTTTAACAATTTAATTACTGTGCATTTTGTGCTTCGGTTTTAGTGCTTTGAATGAGGGCTGTTTTTTCTGTTGTATTTTTTTTCCCCTGCAGAGTCTATAGAGTTCCTTGTCTTTTGTGGTTGATCTTCTTGGAGAAAGAAATTATTCTCCATCCAATTAATCTAATTAGAATGTAATCAAGTTGTAGAGATCTGTGCAGCAGTGTGAGTGATTAGGAAAAATTACCTTTCTGCAAAGAGTTTAAATTTAATTTTAGTTCCATAATCTAAAGCCCAAATAAAGGAAAGTGTAATTTGCACTGCAATGCTTCGTGCCATGCCGTCTGTTTCCTGGGTGGAAAAGCAAATTTCAGCTGTGTTTGCAACAAACCACCCTTGTGTTTCACGGCTCAAACCACGCAAAAGCAACAGTTTCCATTTTCCAGAAGGAAATGGGAAGACACACTTTGCTTAAGATGGCACAACGGGTGGTGGAGAGAAGACTTAGTTTTTAGTGCTCAAGTCTTGGTTTTAACCCATTAGAGCATCACACAGAATTGCTACCAACTGGTGGGTTGCTGAAATCACCATCATTTTGTCACCCATGATCAATGCTTTCGCAAATGGAAGTGTGTAAGCACCCCTGCGGCAAGCAAGAGTAAATTGGAATATTCTTTATTTTCTGTTTTTCCCCTTAATCAAGAACAAAAACTTAAGATCTCAAATTTATTTATGCAATGACATATTCTAAAAACTTATCTTTTCCACCGCATCAGAAGGTTTTCAGAGTCATAAATAGTTCAGTTAATAATAAAGAATTAAGCTTGCAATTTTGGTAGTTCGCTGCATTATTTCTTTGGGTTCCAGACATCCCCTTTCCACTTAATTGAGACATTTCATTTCAGACTTTCCCTCTGGGAAAGGTTTCTGGGGAGCAGAATAACTTCCAGCTCTTCAGAGCTTCAGTAAAGCTGTGACGAAAATTTTTGCGTTAGCCAGAATAGCTGCCTTTCATATTAGACAGTTGTGAACCATCACTAAGACCTGAATCTCAAGAGCCATCTCTAGAGACCTGGCCCAGCCAAAACCTTGCGCCAGGCCCATCTCCTCTCTCATGTTATTTGGATGCAAATCCTCATTCCAGAATTTAAGAAAACATCTCCCAGGGACATTCAATCCCCCAAATAACTGCCCTGTTGAACTCAGTGCGGCTGCTCAGAAAGAATCTTCACTGCATCTCTGAGTTTCAACCTTGAATCCTTATTCACATTTTTACCAGCCAAAAACTAAGCAAGAGAATCATCTTTGTCATGAAACATAAATATTTAGATAGCTATACCTATATACGCACATATATGCATACATACATGCCCCACGAGATGTTCCCACTCTCTTAAAGTCAGGGTCAGGTAACAGGAGGTGAAGAAGTGATAAGACTCCGTTAATCGCAAGAATGACCAGTTGAGCGTCTTCTGCACTGTCCTGTCAGGAAAAATAAAAGATTTTTGTTGTTATAATTCTCAAACTTATGAATTTCAAAACATTTTGAGCATTGTCTACAATAAAACAAGCCCTTCCCACTTATTTCTCCCTTTTTAGTATCTTATACTCTTTTGGGGGGTCATAAATCTTTGTTCAAAAGAGCTGGGAGGGCTGAGGAGGCTACTCAGTATTTCCCTCTTCATGTGCCTTGATCTGAACCCAAATCCAAGAGGATTAAATGGGAGATGAAGATGAGGAGTTTGTCCATCAAGTGCTCCTTTAGGGCCAGAAGCATCCACTCGCCTTAGCCCTTGAAGGAAAGGGGCTAAGGAAAAGAAGGAAAGACAAGGAGGGAAGGAGAGTGAGAGAGAGAGAAAAATAAATTGCTTAAAACTTCTATTACTCTTCATTACCTTCCGCTTTATGTAAGTTCCAAGGTTCATTTAGCAGCTGTAAGTAGCCTGGTGCCTTTGTGTGTAGGAGTTGTCATGCCCATTGCACCCATTAATGTACTACGTGAAGCTAAAGGTAGCTCTGCTGCTGCTCCCAAGCCAAATCAATGTAACTAATGTACCTCGTGCCACAAATTCATAATTGTCCATCATTGGACTAGTTGTATCAGCTTCGAGTGGGTTTTTTTGCAAATAAAGACAGAGATTATTGCGTATGAATGAAAAAGGAGGTCTCCCTGGGACAGACCTGCGAGGACAGCCAGAACCCCAGGTTCTGGATTAAGAAAAGCAGGACAAGGCAAGACAACACGGCCTGAACACAGAGAAAAAGTGTTCATTACCAGAGGGAATAGCATTTATTTTTCTTGGCATGTATTTTTAGGCTTGATCACGCCCAGAACTCTAGTCACTCAGGAGGCAACTTGCAAAGTTTTTCTTTGGGCTTCCCTTTCTAAAGGGAAAACTCCTTAAGAAAATATGCAGTAGCTCAGGATTCAGGTGGGGAAAGGAAGGCAGGAGCTCCTAGGAGAAACAGGAGAGCTCAAATTGCATAGAAATGCTGGTTTTGAAAGCTCCCAGATGAGGACTTAATCCTACCAGGAGTTCCCTGGGGCTGGCAAGGCCTCAGTTTTACTTTCCAGCCTCCTACTTCAGGCACAGCCTTCACGGACATGAGGTGGGGTTGCTCATGCAGAGTCACTCTCCTCTTGGAATACATCTTGTAGAGAAACAATATGAATATTTTGCATTGCCATTCATTAAATGCAAGGTTACAAAGTATTTACTGGGACGGGAGGTTGTGACGGACATTGTTTGTGAGCCCCTGTTGCCTATTTTGGGGGAACTGTCTGATGCTTCTATGTTTCTTGATGTTTTATAGCCAAAGAAAGGCTCTGAGGAGCCTTGGTGTCAGGGCACCCCTTCTTCCTAAGCTGGGAAGCTATGCGATGTGCATGCACTGCCCTGAGCAATTTTGGAAATCCTAACACTGCTAACAGGTATGGGCTAACTCATGGCCAATGCCACTTTGCTGGGTGCAATAGCTGAGTTGGGTGCAATTACAAAACAAGCAAAAAAAGATCTTCCTAAAGCTACTAGTCAGTCCATAGGGTTCCTGGGTAAGACCAGACACTGCCTACTATGAAGGTCACAGCAAACACTGGCCCCTGCCCCGCAGACCTTCAAACTTAAATACGTGAGAAAGTCAGAGGAGAGAAGGAGAAATAAGCACAGAGAAGGACAATGATTTATCCGAGGGCCCTCAGCAAATCAAAGGCAGAGTCAGGATTTTTCCATCTGCCACCTAAGTCCTCATAGCACAAGCACAAAATGTTTTTTTGTAATGCAAAAGAAAAAAAAAATCCTCTTTTCTATATTTGGTGGCAGAATTACTCCTGGAACACTATAGTTCTTGGACAAAATAATGTTTTTAGACCAAATGCCAGTACAGGCAAAGATGATTTGACATTTCTTTGAAAATTGCACCCTGGACTATTAAGGATCGGGAACCTATTTGGATGCATTGGGAGCATGAACTTCCACATTTCAGTTAGAGCTGCCTGCAACCCTTCTGCAAAATCGGATAATTTCATACTTTTTCCCCCTCTCTCCCTCTATGCTGAGACAAATTTCCACGAAAATTCATTACGCGGTTTAAGTGATGGGATTTATCATTCCATTCAGATTCTCCAACTCGCAGCTCTCCTCGCTGTCATACCAGTGAGGCAATTATAATTTGTTTCTTTCATATCTCCCCCACAAAGTTTGCCACTGAATGATGGGCACAAAATAGAGACAAAAACCTAGAATGGCTTTGGGGCTAAAGGTAGAGCAATTGAGTGTCCGCTGCTTCACGGGCTGGGACAGGGAACCAGTGTAAGATGGGAGGTTTTCCTGGCCACTTCGCTCAGACCTAGTGTAAACCTTGTACCAGGGCTCCTGCAGAGCGTGGGAGCATCATGAAAGTACGGACGGGTCTATCACCTGCCACAGTGGAAGTTTCTCCCTCCTGAAGGAAAGCAGGAAGCTCAGCTGCTACAGAGACCTGGTCCTGGTGCATGCCGGATTCCTCCGGGATTTCACCATGGTTGGAGCGTCTCTTCTGCTCTCTCCTCCCGGGGCAGGACCCATTTTAAATGTGTTTGTCTTTTAGTCAATCTGACCTTTAACTACTGACACTAATAAATTATATGTGAGGCTCCTATTAGCCTCATATAAACAAAGATTTTGTTAATAAACACTGTGGTCTTATACCTGCAGAGTTAATTCTATCTGACTAGAATTATTACTCTGTGAACTGTTCATCCAATTGCTATATTTCAATTTATTTCCAATAAGCTGCAAGAAGGTAGATTTGTTGTAGGGGAAACTACAATTTTTATCATCTTCTGCCTCAGTCTGAGGAAGGATGAAATAAAGGAATTTATGTGTACTAAAATATTCAAAACATGCTGAGAAGGAGGTAAAACATTTTGGAATAACTATAAGATGTATTAATACAATAGCCAGTCCTTGAAAATAAAATGTAGTCACAGGTAGATAGCTAGTAAGGAGATAAAGAGAGAGATCTTATTTTAAATAGACACATATCCTATTCAATTGCAGCACCATTCCCATGCAATCGCAATGTTCTTTTCCCACTAACACCAAATTAATTCATTTTGATTATTGTTATTACGGCAAACGGCAAAAGGAATTAACAGTGATGAATCAGGCACTTACTGCAAAGCCTGAGCTGAATTTCCCACCGCCCATTGAGACACAATGAGACCTGCACATGGTTGCAAGTCCATAAAAATGATGGAAGGAAATCATCTGGCAGGTTAAAAAAATTCTTTGCATGTTAATGCCTGCCAGGCTCTGTACAACACCCATGGTCATCACTGTGACATAAAAACAATTACAAACAGGAATATGTATTTTTTCTTTATTGAAACAAGTTTTTGCCTGGGAAGGGGGCGATGTGTCCATCATGATCCCCGGACTGACCTGACGCTGGCTGTGCAGCGAAAGGGCAACAGCTGCAGCCTCCCACGTTGTGCACTTGGAAGGTGAACACTGAACGTGGTCTGAAGGAGCCACGTCCCCTTGCCCACACCAAGTTTACAACACAGCCCCATGACATCTTTCTGACTTAACTGACACCATTTGGGGGCATTTTTTTCCTTAGCTCTTCGGCTTCACTGGGAAATGGGAGGCACTGCTTTTGTTCCTGAAGCCCCTCCTAAGTCTGCTTTCCAGAGAAACTCCAGAAAGACATCAAATGAGCTCCCTCCTCCAGTTACAACCTGGTTTGTGGTATCATTTGCTGTTTATCAGGCCAGTGGGGCCTCAGCTGACAAGCAAAGAAGCGAGAACCAGCTCCACTCACCTCCCTGAGTCCTTCCTTGCTGCTCTGAATGCTCTGGATATGCAGGGGGGTCCTGGCATTCATGGGGGAAAACAGAGCACTGCATGTAGGGCAGTCGATGGGGGACTCGGATGATCTATGTTCAAGTCCCACCAGGGCTGGAGAATCCTTTTGTGTTGGGGAGCTGATTCTGACCTGGAAAAAAATAATGGAGTTGGTAAGTCAGAGAGGATTGAGGGGAGAAAGCAAAAATCACAGCCCTGACTGACAGGCATGAAGGAAAAAGGAAAAAGAAAAAAGAAGGAAAAATAATAATACAAAAAAAAAAAAGAAAAAGAAAAAGAAAACAGCCCTGCACAAACAAAGTTTAATGTAACTGGAGCATCCTACAGCTCCAAGTCATTCAAGGAGGGGATTGAACTCAACAGCCGAGGAAGTCCCCACGAGAGGGCATTGCTGCAATGGCTCTGTGCAAGGCCCTGTGTTTTTCTGCCAACCTGCTTGCAAGACAGAGCTTGCAGCAGCACAGTCTCCTCTCCAACACCAGCCTGGGACTTTTCAGGGCCACAGACTTGATTTGCTTCAATCGATATCTGGGTCTTGACCCCCTCCAACTTTTCCCCAACCCCAGCATTAACAAATGCTCTAACCCATGCTCATCTTAACACCACTGCTGCGTTTGAGCCCATCTGTATTAAGGACTTTAGCATTGCCTTGCCCTCATTTTAGAGAGTAAGGACAAACGAAGAAGTAGGAGCAAATAGCATTTCATTAGCAACAGAGATCCCGTGCATATTGGGGTAACGGGAGCATTGCTCAGCTTGGCAGCATTTCATTTGCTTTCCTCTACATGCTCTCAATTTCTTTTGATATCAGGAACAAGGCTTGAGCCTGACACCTCCTTGGGCAGCTCCCAACTTCTGCTAAGACCTCCAGTGACACTCGCTGCTAAGTGCCCTGCGAGAAGGGAGGTGTTTGGTATGCATGGTGGTACCATAGCGGTCATTGCCTCGTGGGGATGTTATGGGAAGTGTCACACAGGCAGGATTTATTGGACTTCCCATAATTAATGTGCCTGTACCCTGAATCCCAGCCAGCAGCTTGCCAGGGCTTACGCCCCCCTTTTATATTGCTGCTAGAGCTTGAAGGAGCAGGGCTGTGAGATGATGGCTGTGAAAGAGACAGGCTGGCTCAGGGGTCACATGCAGGGTCCCCATGACTGGTTTGAGCTCTGCCAGGAATGGTCTTTAGCTGCTTCATATGGGCAGGCAAGAAACCCTGAAAGAGAGTTCTGGGGTAGCTTGGGCAAAGAGATGGGCAAGACTCAGAGATCTGGGACCTTGCTCTGCTCTGGGTGGTTTTGAGGCTCTCTCTGCCATCCCAGCGCTAGTTATGGACTCCCTAGCAGGACAAGGGTATTCCCAAGGCCCAAGAACCATTGCAAAACCAGGGTCACTGCCATCTGGACAGAAGCACTGTGCAAAAGCCAACAAGAGCTGCCCGAAGCCAAACCTGTCACTGAGTAGGCACCATTTGTGTGTCTGTTTGCTTGCAGACGATGAGGGATGACGCGATACTATTAGCGTCTTCGAATCCTCAGCTATGCCGAGCTTGCACAGAAATAGCAGGCAGCCCGTTTCCCTCCATTTAACACAGCGGGAGAGCAAGAGGGCTGGTTTAACAGGGAGGTGATGTGGAGGTGGCTGCACGGGAGGGAGCTCAGGAAGAGTGGTCCTCCTGGCTGGCAAAGGACATCGCCGCGTGCTCATCAAGGCTGCCCCCACCCCAGAACTGCACCAGAGAGTTAGGACTTTGGGGGTGTGGGAAGGAGAGGAGGGTAGCATAATCGTGATGGGATTTTAATGGAGCAGCAGCAACATCAGCAAGCATTAGAGGAACATCTGGGGCCCGAGGAAGGGGAGGACTGCTCCATCTCCCAGCTTAGCAGACTTTAAGCAGGCTCTCAAGACCAACCATGCTGACCCAGACTGCTTCGGGAGACACTTTCTTGCCATCCTAACCACTCCAGGGCTCTATTAGCCTGACCCTCTGGGGTAGCCTGAAGTCTCTCTCTGCCCCCTTTTCTGCTCCTCAGAGAAGCAGCTATTTCTGTGTTACAGGGGAGTTTTAGGAGAAGAATCCATTAGGGGCTCATTTACAGCCATGCCCTTAGGCAGACACAAACCTAGCTTCACTGAGATGATAGCCTAATCCATCAACCTACTTCACTGCTGGCCTGTTCTGTCTGACAACAGCATTACGGAGCACAAGCACCTAACACCAAGCTGTCTTCTCCCTTCCCTTTGCAGCCCGGAGACGCTCGAGTACTTCTGGCCGCCCAGAGACACACAGAGCCCCCAAGGGAAGCCATGCAACCCTGTGTCCGCGTGTCCCCGCCACGATGCTTTAGCAGAGAAGAGGGTCTCCCCCACATACTTTGGCAAGCAAGCAGGATGTCTCCTCACTGCAAGAAGCTGGGGATGAAGTTTGGATGCTGTTTGGGTCCCCTTTTCAGAGAGTTGCTCAAACCCAGGGCTGTGATCTGCCTTCCTACAAGGAACAAGTAACAGGTTCAGATCCAGGTGCATTTTGGACCCAACTCCGACATGAAGGAGGAGCCTTTTGTGATAAGGGAATAACATGAGAATAACATGAGAACAACTTCCTGGATGAGATCAGAAGTCCATCTAGATTAGTCTTCTGTACAGGCAGCATGGGAACAAGACAGGCTGGTGGCTGCAAACCCTTCCTGATTCTGACAATCTGCAGTTTCCTGAGCCAGAAGAAGTATTTGTAAGTAACTTGTATTTAAAAGCTTTGATGGACATATTTTTCTATGTACTTGTTTAATCATTTTTTTGAACCCATTTCTGCTTTTAATCTCCACAACATGATCTGGCAGTGAGTCTCATAACTGAATTAGGCGTTGTCTGAAAAAAAAGTCATTTCTGCATTAGAGGAAAGATAAAAGTATCTTGAATTTCATCTGCTGCTGACATCAATCTGAACTCCAATCTTTGCTGAATCTCCTTAGGGAAGTGCAAGTCATGCCTGGCCAGAGGAGCATGGTTGTCAGGGCCAGGTTGTTCAAGGGATCACAAAGAAGGTATTGCTCTCCCTGGGGACGTCTATGGTTGTAAGTTGTAGAATGTCCTGAAGAGTCCCTAATTCCAGTAATGTTCCTACTAGGGTCAACCACATGATCTGCACTTTCAGGCCCGTTAAGCTTTTTCCTCACTGCAAAGCCCCTTCTAAATCTCTTTTCATCCACTTATATAATGGGACAAAAGAGATTTTTATTATCCCCCAGAGATGGGGAAAGTAAGGCAATGAGATTACACTTTACAAAGTCATGCATCAAGAGAGAAGCTTGTGCATCCATACACATGAAAAAAAATCCTTTCTATGAGCCCAAATCCTCCATTCAGTTTCAGCTAGAGGTAGGACAGCTCTGTCACCTCCAGCTCACTGTAGCTTGGACCAGCTTAGAAAATATCAGCCTAATATCCTAAAGTTGCCATAAAGCTTACATTAAAGCCAAAAAAAAAAAAAAGTCACAAGTCTCTCTAACCCTGTTCTTGCACATTTGTCCAAACAACTCTGCCCCTTTCCTTCTGCAAATTCCAAAAGGAAACTTCTCCACTTTTTCACCTTATGTGGATCATACCTTACCACTGGTTGGTCATAAGGATAATTTCAGTTCTGAATAGTGATGCTTTAGTCTATAGGTGCTCTCTCCATAGGCCCTAGGTCATGAAAATGTTCCCTGAAATGGTTTCTGAAGTAGATGTCAGAAAAGGAAGGATTGGGAGGAGGGAAAAAAAAAAAAAGAAAAAGAAAAAGAAAAAGGAAGTGTCTAACAACCAAAGTGATCACTGCCCACCTCCATTCTCCTGATGTTCAACACTGCTGACACAGACCCTACATTGCACAGATCTGTAGCTTCCTTTAAATTAGCAATTCCACAGACACAGTAGGAGCTTGCATATGAATTGTCCATAAAGGGAAGAGAGTCACAATATCAGCCTAGCATGAAACCCTGGGTTCTGCTTTTTAATTAAGATTTCAAGCTTGTGTCTCCCCTGAGGTGCTGCAGGAGTTTTGCCAGATAGAATAAGCAGCCGGGGTCCCTCTCAGCAAATTGGCTTTTCATAGGATCCTAGTTCTGCTCATACATCCTTTCCTGACGGATGCTCAGTGCCAAAATTGGGGTATAATGTCTACAAGAAGAAAAGTCTGGCACTGTGACCCATCCCTGCAGGCTCAGGTCTTTTTGTGACTCTCCTCTTTGAGGAAGATCTTACATGCAATACACAGAGGCAATGGGACATGAGTTTCAACGTGCATCACTCTCAGTATATCCGTTCCTCGATTAAATGCAAGAATAGTATTCCCTGGGTGAATACCTGTGTTTATATACTTTAAAATCTGTTCTCTGCCCATGCACGTTCTTTTACTATTCTCTTAGAGTTTCTTTTTCCCTAGCTATTCCTGTCTGCCATGCATCCCTGCAGCTGGAAAGTGAATTCAAAGAGACTTGAACAATCAAACAAATTATCTTCTGGAATTAACAGAGGATATTGGCAGGAACTTTTGGGAGATGAGTATTTGGAGAAAATCCCCCTGCTGTAGGATGTTTATTGTGCTGTAAATATGGACTTAGGAGCAAAGTAGAGTAACTGGTTGCCAGTGAGGAAGACTTGAAGCAAGCCAAGCACTAGAATCGCAAATCAAGGCTGTCATGACTGAGAACATTTATAAACGTGTTTTTACCTCTCTTCCGCTTGCAGCTTTTGCCCATTTCATCTCGTTGGATGTTGTTCTTCAGTGGCCATCATCTAGCAAGCTTCCCGAGTCAGTCAGGCCTTTAGACCTTACCAAAATATAAGACAGTCTTCTCTAGACAACCATGCCTTCACGGCACCCGTGTCCCTGTATCAGAAAAAATATTCTTTCCTTAAAGTGGCTTAATCTCCTACCAAGAAATAAAGATGGAAGGGAACTGCATGGACTCCACTGCTCCACCATACGCCTATGCCCTGTGCCCCCCTATCTTTAAATTCAGAGCAAAGCCTGATGAATCATAGGCACCCCAAAGATGAAGCAGCAGCAACACCAAGAAAACATCTTGCCCCTCCAAAGACAGACCTGTGCTAGGTCATATCGAAGACTCAACCCCATCTGAGTGGGTTTTTTTCACATGTTTGCAAGATCCAGCTGAAGAGGGCCCTGCTTGGAGGTCTTTAGTTGCTACCTGCAGCATCAAGATCAGTACCCCTGAACAGTGTTGCCCACTGCTAGCTGTTCCATACAGAGGAGAAAGCAAAGAAGGCTGCACTGGAAGCACCTTTAAAGGTCTCACTATCACTCCCATAAAGCATTTAAAGTGCAATAAAAACAGCAAGAGTTATCAGGGTCTGGTCTGGAGAAGGAAGCTAATGCCTTGCCCTACAGATGTTCATGAAATATTAAGTGACTTTAAACAGAGGAGGAAAAGGCTGCAGTAAAATAGACCACTGTTAAAAGCAGGACCAGCTGCCGCTGGCCTCTGACAAACAGCCAGGGAAATACATGATTTCTTTAAGACCCATTAACTCCCATGCTAGTGTTAATGGCTCTGTATCTGTTCATTCCTCTTCCTCTCCGCCATGTGAAAGGCTTTATTTAGAAGCCGAGATGGGAGCCCAGCTCCACAAATAATGTTTGCCTGTACGTAATTAGGCTTCAGCAGAGCAAAACTCTCCAGCCAAGGGAGAGTGGAAATCCAGGTCAGAGAGTCCTCTGCCCGCAGCCACCTCCTCCTGGCTCACTGCAAGTAAATGAAATCAGGGGATTTGATGCATTGGCACGGATGCCCCAGCCCCATATTTCACTGGGAGAGGGAGGTAAACTGGGCAGAGACAACCCTGCCGTGGGACAACTCATTGAAAAACAGGGGCTGGTGGCCCTTGGCTAGAGGCTTTTGTGTCCACCCTGGCAGTTAGTAGACCCAGCAGATACAGTGGACAACACAGTATACACTGCACAACCCAGAGACACCCGAGGGACCTGTTGCCTCACCTCATCCTCCTCCTGCACTTGCACCAGGGCCTGTTCAGACGGTGATTTTTCCCCCACCAGCTGCAGGAGGCACTGGGGACCCCAGAGCCTGGTTGGACAGCTGTCATGGAAGCTCCAAGAAGGGGTGCAAACCCAGATCCACGAAGGGAAGGAGCTTGCAGAGCACTTGCATTCGATAATTGAACAAAGACCAGGTGATCTCCAGGCTGGCTTGGAAGTCTCCCTGCGGCGTGAGCTGCACCCGATGCCTGCGTGACACGAGGGAGCCAAAACCACCAGCACCACACGATTTTGTATTGAACCACTCAGCTCATCGCTGAATGGCTCCAACACAAAGATGGCAAACGTTCAAAACTGATGTTTTGACGTTTGTTTGTCCCAAATACAGACAAAAAATTCAACATACAAGGAGGGGGGAAAAAAAAAAAAAATCAGAATTGGAACGGCATCGAATTTCCATTCGGAAATGTCTAAACAGCTCATTTTCATGCAGCAAGCCTCAATTTGCTTCTGCCCACGCTGCCATTCAGCCCCAGGAAAGCTGTGGGACAAGCACCAGACTGCCAGGCTGGACTGGCATCTGCATCATGAGGCTGAGCAGCTCCCCAGATGCTGAGCTAAAGAGGAGAGGCAGTTTAGCCATTGAAGGCACCACAGTCACAAGCATCTACCTGAAGGCAGGCAAATAACTGATTTCTCTTTTGGCTGCAGTATAAATAGTGAGGAGAAAACCATCTTGATAAGAACAAAATCTATTCTTTGGATTTATATGCAATGGTTAATTTGTTCTCTTTACATACCTATTTTAGTGAAAAGGAATTAAGTGTCTGGGGGAAAGAAAAAAAAAAAAAGCCCGTTTTAATCAAGGCTCATTTCTTTTTAAAAATGTTGAAAGGCAGAATACCAGGTGTTGTGCAGAGGTTTCTTTGTTCACCATCCCAGATCAACATGAATTTGCAAAACAGTCTGATTAAATCCATGCTGATTTTTCTGACAGAAACATTTCAGGTGACAACTTTCACCCAAAAGGCCCCACTTGTGGCAGTTCCAACAATACAACTTGATGTCAGCCTGAAGGGAAGCATTTCAGTTCTGCTCTCCCAAAGAAAAGAAATGAACACTTCCAACAAAACCGACACTTCCAGAAATCTTAATCTCTACAAGGATAAAATAGAACAAGGACACTTTTCACAGAAAAAATGAATAGCCAACTTAAGTTTACCCATGACCTTACCTAAGGTTTATACTTTCATGTCCAACATGCAGCGTCTGGTTTAAAGTGCTGGACTAATGTTTTCCAGGCCAGGCACAGAAGCAAACAGGCTCAAACCTTTGCAGAATACCTAGCTCCAGAAATCCGGAGCAGCGACTCCCTGCCGAGCCCCACGCTGGGCCCCAGGAGCTGAAACCGGAGAGGTGGTTTGATTCAGCATGTGTTTCCTGATGTTGATGGAGTGACATTAATTTATAGCAGCTGAGAACCTGGCCCCATGCCCTCCCTTGTGCTCTGCCTGCTGCTGAACACTGGCCCTTAGTAAATCTTGTGCTGTCCCCTCCATGCGGCCCCCCTCGCTCTGATAGGGGCTATTTGCTTAGATGTGATGGAAACTCGAGATGGAAGCAGCGGTGCCAGCCGACGCTTTTGTCACAGCGAGAGCTCTGCTCTTAAATGACCATCTCCTGGCTAGCCATCAGTGCCGCGTTGTATTTCTCCCATGGAAAGAGCGAGAGCTGATTTATCACCATCAATCTCCTTTTCCAGGAGAGCCATTTTGAACTCACCTCTCCAGAGCAGTAAAATCATTTTTTTTCTCCTTGAAATCTTTTGAGGTAGCAAGAGCCTCATTTCACTCCAACCTCAGCCAGTGGGACCGGCTCCAGTAGAGCCAGAAAGGTCCTGAGCCCCAACAAGATAAGCTCTGCCCCAGTGCGACCTCGCATTCCCCAATTTCTGTTGAGAGAGGAGACCTCAGGGACCAGGAGCTCTTGGAGAGGGAGGGTGCTCAGTAGTTCTTCTCATACTTCTATTTTTTACTTATCTAACTCATTTTAACTTACAGTTAATGCCCTTTACATTTGGGAGTCATAGATTAGACTTGTCTTGTCCCTTCTCTGCAAGTCCTCTTGGATTCCTCTCATCCATCGGTGGATACAGAACAGGTCTCTGTGGGGTGGAGGGAAAGGGGATCTTCTCACTTCCACAGCTGCAGGCCTGTAGCTGAGATACCTGCGTTAGAGGGAGCCTCAATATCAGAAGAAAACTTGCAGGGAAGTACCGAGCCCTTCATGGAAATCTTTTGACATGGCTGGAAGGTGCATTTAGGACTGGCAAAGCAGGAGAGCTTCCAAGCTCATGGATAAAGGATGCAGCCAAGTGATGTAAACTAGAGCAGACCCTCAGCTGGTACGATTACAGACCTGTCACCACAATATCTCTTGCACGGGAATGACGAACTAGCCAAACTTCACAGCTTGGATTGCTTGTGTTCTGGGGAAAGGAAAAAAAAAAAAAAAAGAATGGGAAGTGCATGCTTCAGTCCCTTACCGTTATTATTGTTGCTGTGACTTTATCAGCTGGAAACCCCAAGGAACCCCCCTGCAGCAAAGCCCTGCAGGAACCAAAAATATGAATGGTCCTTTCAAAAAATGAGTTCACTGCCTTCTTGGCTAGTGGCCCATCTCACGTTTTGTCTTGAGCCAGATCCTTAAAACCTAAGGAAAATTCCTGTCATTGCCCTTCTGTTCGAAAGGAAAGTGCCAACACATCTCACCTTTAATCATCCAAATCTTGGGGGAGACTCTCAAAATTATGATGGGAGGTAGACAGCCAAGGGCCATTGATCCCCTGTGAAAAGCCCTTAGTGAAAAATCTCTCACACCCAGTCACAACATGAGCAGTCAGGCTTTGCCCTCACTACCTGTTTTGCTCTATGATCCTTGTCATCTTCAGGTCTACATTCCTATTGCTGCCCTGCTCTTATCTCCAATTAAACAGAGAGCAAGAGGCAATTAACAACTATTGCTACCTGCCTGGACAACACACCCTAATAAACTCTGTTTAACCTATTTGTTACTTCGAAAATAATATTTCTTGGAAGAGTTAAAACAAGTTCTGGTTCACCACCAGGTCTCACCTCTAGATGTAACCTTCCCCTCCAGGACATATGTACTAGACTCAGGCACATTTCAAGTGGATGAGGATAACGATTCTTTTTCAGTATTTAAAGCCAACCCAATAAATCCCTAAATGATTTTCTAACAGTGCAGTAAACTCCTCAGAACATAATCAATGCACATTAACAAAGCACGGAGTAGCCGGGGGGGTATAAAACACATACCATGAATCTTTCCCATGTTGTTTTATCGGTCAGAAACCTCCAACCTCCTTATTAGATTCGACATGTGTAGATGAGAAATATCCTGTTAAGCCATTCATAGCCTCATCTTGGATTTTCAAAGGAGTCTGTTGGAACAGGAAGGCCTAGGCCAGATTTTTTAAGGAACATACACGCGTTAGGTACAGGTGCACACAAAAAGGGATTTTTACCAGTGTCAGAAAATCATAGAATAATTTAGGTGGAAGGTACATCTGGAGGTCTCTATTCCAACCTGTTTCTTGTGGGAGGAGCAGCATCAGCATTATCTCAGGTTGCTGAGGGACTTACCAGGCAAGTTTTGAATATCTCCAGGGATGGAGGATGGCTGTCACCACCTCTTTGGGTGACAACACCCTAGGGAAGAAGCCTTAGTACTTGGCAGCTTTTGGGGACTTATTACATGCAAGAGCATTCAAATGAGGCCCATTCCACAGCTGAAAACGTGCGCCGAGTCCTCTCCATCTTCCAGGGCTCCATATGTAAAAGGCACATGCCGTGGTGTGACAAGCTGGGCAAGGAAGTGCTTGAGAGACCTGCTTGCTTTTTCTCTATAGGTCAATAAAATTAGATAGTTCCAAATCTAAAAATTTAATCTAAAGATCAAAGATATATATTTTTTTTATAACTCAAGAGGAAAATTGTCTTTTCCCTTAAACCCAGATTTTGGATGCATTTCATCCAGCCTAACTTAGGCAAATAAATAAATTAACCACAAAAATCAAAACTAGACATTTTGCATTCCTAAATGACCTTTTCCCAACCGTGTCACCCTTCGGAAAACGAGGCATGTTACTAATGCATCATAAGTTGTCACAGCAGATAGTATTACTGATAGAAACCATCATATCAGTAATCATGCTAAATACGTGTTGTGTTCATTCTTACAGTACTGTGTTTATGCTAATAAAATACTTTAAAATAGTATTAATAGCAGTTGCATCAATAATAACAACAACACTGTTGTTGTGAAATGTTTATATAGCATCCATCTGCTCAGAGATCCACTGTGATAGATACGCTGCAACCATCTGGCACAGTTGGGCGTGTTTGGCTCGTCCTTATCATTACAGCAAATCCCTCCCAGGAGCTCCCACTGGTTTTCACTTGCCAACAGCCATAAATCACCTCTAACCAGTAGCCACTCCTGAAGAGGAAGATGGGGAGCTACAGGCAAAAGTTGGGAACACCAAAATGTGAGGCAGGAGAGCAACTTACTGCGAGGTGCAAAGAGGTCCAGAGAGGGGAATCTGGGAAACCATAGTGAAATAGGAGACATCCGTCACTGCAAAAGCACCTCCACTTTGACGACATTGATCGTCTTAATTGTAACTCCTTTTAAAACAGAAGGAAGGAGGTCTTGCAGCGACGGAATACCTGGCAGCAAAAACAGCCCCTCGGAAATCTTGGATCTCCTGCTGCCTTGCATGGCGCTTTAGAAATCTCTGATTTCCTTCCAGTATTGAGATCCCTTACTGTGAATCCTCAAGCAATTCACTGGCTGCATGCATTAATTTCCTTAGCTAGAAAGTGGGCATGGTGCTGCTGAAGACCTCTATTATGGACAAGTCAATTTTAGAAGATTCGCTTCTACTTGCTCTAGCCAAGACAACCTACAAAGTCTGCTTTTTGGAAAGTTCCCAGTGCCGGTAGCTGGAGCCACATTTTGTCACAAAATGGGAGCCCATTTTTGAAAATCTTGACCTGGAGAGAGCAAATTCCAAGCAGTGCTTTTGTGCTATGCAGAGAGATCATCTCTGAGTCAGGAGCACCACAGTATTCGCTCATAAAGAAGTATAAAGCAGAACATTTACATTCCAAGACAGACAATGAGCTATTTTGGTGTAAATAGTAGGAATTAGCACTGACCGGAAAGCTGGTATTTATAAACCTCACATGAAAACTTTCCTTTATAATACCTTTTGGGTTTTTATTACAATTTTAAGGGCCTAATCAAAAATTTCTGTTTTCAGTCAAAAAAAAAAAAAAAAAAGAAAAGATCCCTTCGTCTTGGGTTAGAAATGACATTTCAAGATAAAAGGTTCATTCCAAAACAAGCGTCTTCCAAATATTCT
>VZSV01000226.1:391715-442847 GCA_013398735.1 Nothocercus julius | reverse complement strand
TTTACACTCCAAATGTCAAGACCATTGCGAGCCTTTAGGCCAATATTTCTCACACATCCTGATAACGCACACACGTGCACACATTCCTTATGGTTTGCTTCCCCCCAGGGTCCCATGGGCCTGGAGAGGCCGTAAAATGTCTTTAATGGAGGTGTTTCTTTGGCTCTTCCAAACACTTTCTGACCCTGCTTAAACCCTCCTGGGAGAAACCAAACAGAATGCGTCATATAACCGTTGCAAAGGATCTTTTGGAGTTAATTGCTTCCCAAATGCCCAATGATAGGAAATCCACCTCCGGCCAAGGCAGTTTGCCCAAATCATTTCCTTCACCGTTAAAAAACATCACCTTACTTCTGGGCTGGGTTGTCCTGGTGACCCTTTCCAATCCCTGAATCTTGTGAAGGTTTTTTCCATGTTGTGAAGCTCTCCAGTACTTTGGTTCTGTTCCCTGTGTGCATAACCATGTAATCAAACAGCCATTAACCTGCCCATTAGTTAACTAAGCAAAGCACGCTCTTTGATTTGCTGTCTCAGAGGTGTGGCACCCCATCCATTAGTCATTTTTCTGGCTCTTCTTTGAGTCTCCTCAAATATCTCCACACCCTTTTGGAACTGCGGACATCAGTGTCAGACACAGAATAAAGTTCCCTTCCTGCTCAGGACCGATCACAGGATCACAAGCTGTTCATCGAGGACCTACCATCTTCCCAGAGGTTTTCGGAGACATCGTTATTCCATGTTGTCAGTGTGATCTGCGTTCCTTGGTTCCACAGATAGGCCTCCCTCCCCACTTTTAGCCTCCTAAAAGTTACACGTTTTCAATTCACATTTGCTATTCATCTAGCTTATGTCCACTATATGGAGAGAGAAATAGGCATTTCCAGGAGTGGTTCCTCCCATCCTGAGGGATATCCGAGCTACACCGAATAACTCATGCCCCAGAGGTGCTCCCACCCTTCTTAAGACTAGAAGGGGACCCCACATAACTATTTTTGGATGGCCTAAGTGAGATAAATGATCTGACATTGGATCGTATCTAAATGCAGAATTTACTGGGCCCAGGGCTGCCAAACCATCCTGAGGCTCTTATTTATTAACCAGGTCTCTGCAAGGGCCACATTTCTTCCATGGTCTTTGTGTCACTTTCAACATTTATCAATGAGGGTTTAATGGACTATTTTCTTTTTTGCCTTCCCCTGACTCATTGTTGTAGACACTAAATGCAAAAGGGTCAATACCAGCCCTACACGAGGAACAAAGCTGTTTGATGTGGGTTTGCCTTTCAGGAGTCCTTTTAGAAACATTTACCAAACCCTATCCATTTAAGGTGCCCCACATAGATATTGGATGGCTCCAAGGTCTTCATTAAGATGTCCTGTGATATCAAACCAAGTGCTTTTTAGAAATTGCACAAACTTAAGAATAAGTGAAGACAGTGACATTTGGCCCCCTTTGTCTATGGGGTTTAGAGGTCAGAAAAGATTATTACAGCCAGGGGGTCTGACCTCCTCTTTTACACGGGCTATAAAACTTCATCCATTAGGGTCTTTGGAAAAGTCCAACTATAAATCTGTCCAGTCCAATTTATTCCCTATGCCACTCCCCTGAAATCATCATAGTTGCTCTGAAAGTTCAGTAAGAGAGTGGTGGGATAAGGGAGGGAAGAGTCCAGCTCAGAGCCATCCTGCCCAGGACATTCTCCACTTCCAGCAGCTGGAGTCTCTTCTACCTGCATCGATTTACAGCAGCCTCCCAGCAGGACTCACAGCTTCCAAGCCAATAATTTTAGGACTTCGCTTTCCAACACTCACAGACTCGGAGGTACAGCCTGCTGCCTCACTGCAGCTTAAATGCTTTCTAACGGCCTCAGCCCAGAGATTAACTCTGAGCCAATTCGCTTGAAACCCTTCCATAAAAATGCCTCCTGCAAACAGATTTGTTTCATTATCATTTGGCCCCAAAATACCTGAAGTAACAAACAACTTCAAACTCCTTCAAATTTGCTGTGGCACTGGATCTGCACTTCATTTAAATCCTGCACACCTGGGCACTTGTGCTGTGGGGGGACAGCAAGGAAGGGAAGGGTGGAGATCCCTGGTGCAATCTATCAGTGATTATGGCGCAATAAATATTGAACAGAGGATCTGTGATAACATCTATTACAGCTTTATGAAACATTGATAGCATCTGAATACATATTGCCTCCTGAGCAGCTCTTTCCGGAGATGTTTAATGAAAGACATCTGTCGTTTTATCCTTGAATCTACATGCAGGCAAAATACAGTCTCCATCTATACTGTAATCTCAGTAAGGGTTTCCAGAGCCATAAGGAAATGGCATGAAATATGCAGGCTCACTTTCGAAGTGGGGTAGATGAGAGAGATACGGAGTCAGGATTTTGTATGGGAAGTCGTTTTTTTGTTTTTTTTTTTGTTTCGTTTTTTGGAAATGAATTAACTTTGTGCTACTCCAAAATCAGTCCCTACGCAGACAACTCATCCTCGCTGGGACTGATAAAAGACTGTGTAGGACACAATGATGGGGGAGAACAGGGGCTCACAAAAAAATCAGCTCCTGCTTCAAACATTGACCCCGACC
This sequence comes from Nothocercus julius, assembly GCA_013398735.1. Taxonomy (NCBI): domain Eukaryota; kingdom Metazoa; phylum Chordata; class Aves; order Tinamiformes; family Tinamidae; genus Nothocercus; species Nothocercus julius. The sequence goes on along the minus strand of VZSV01000226.1, from coordinate 440,249 downwards.
ATGCACTTCTCACCATTCATGTACAACGTATAAAGCCCTGACACATTTTAACCCCAAAAGATCACAGCATATCCTCAAATTAATGACATGTGATATTATTATTCCCCTCATAAAATCTTGCCAAACATACATGTCCATATATGCACACAAGCCCTGCAAATATTTTAATTTTTTATCACAAAATTCACTTTCCTTTTAGCGCATCTGCCAACACAAAGCCCAGTCTCCTCTGCTAACATTTTCCCCGTACAGGGAAATCAAAGCATCTCCATGCCCATTTCACAGACAGAGCTAAATCTCCCTCTTTCCTTATAGAAAAAAAAAACAAATGCACTATCAAACATAGCTGTCTTGGGTCACAGATCTAAGATATAAAGCAGTGACACCTCCCAAAAGCTGTTCCAAGCACAAAGCTACATAGCTTTACACTGTGGCTTTACACATGGATTTCAGGTGGCTTTTTGTACCCTGTCCTGCTCATCCGTTCTCTTTTTAGTCCACATTTCAGTGAAACTTGAGCAAGGAGTGCAAGAAATCAAAACTGGACAGTCACATTTTGGGAAAATACGCTGTTTTCCTTCCCCAATTCTCTTCATGTTTTCTTGGAAAGACAAAGATTTCTCTGGTTGTCCTTATGTAAAAACATGTGCTAAGAGCCTGACCTCTACAATTGGATTCAGGGATGAAATCCACCCCGGCTTCCCGGGGATGAGCTATTGTTCTTCCCAAGGAAAATTTCACTGCCTGAATGTGATCCTCCTTGCTTATTTTCTGGTTGTTTCTGGTGAACCCAAGAGGTAGCCCCTAGCACAGGACTTGTTCCAGGTTCACCCTGTTGATCCTGAGAGCAGAAGGTGAAGTCACGAAGATGGAGCTACTTAGCACATAGACAGAGACCGACTTGGCTCCCGCTGCTCTTGACTGGGTCAAAGTTCCTACAAAGAGCAACGCACTGAACCCGTGCCAGGCAGGCTGAGACGAGCCTGTTGTTACTGCTTGCTTGCTGTTGTGGTGTCAAAGCTGAAGCAAGAGGAATGAGAAGAAAGCTTGTTCTGTTCACAAGCAAGATGTAATTGGAGAGCAATGACCCATCCTCATCCACAGAGAGAAGACACTCTGCGAAAGCGGAGCACAAGGCACCGTTGGCTCGGTTACTGTGTTTTGTCCTGCTATAGCCCTTGTCCAGGGCAGCCTTCACCTTAAGGCTGCTTTCATCGTGGGTGGAAATGCACATTTCTGCTGATCCTGCTGGACCACAGCCCCAGGGAGAGGGCAGATCTCCCAGACCTTTACCTTGGGGGCTCTTTTCTTACTCAAGCCAAAGACTATTCTGTTAGAGAGAGAGCAACAGCATTTTGGAAACGAGGGAACAAGTAGTTTTGCTTGCAAACAGTTAATTCCAAATGTTCACACCTGACTCCTGTTGGATAGGACGGAGCAAGAGGACTATTAACAAATGTCCTTTCCTCATTGTTGGGCAAAGCCTGCAAAGATGATTGTAGCCCTGTTACCTGCAGCTTTTGGATTGTAAACTCTTTTATGGACCTGCCCCTCAGCACATCCCAGCCCTGCTCCCACGCATTCATCTTTAATCCTTCCACCTTAGGTCTTGCCTTTAGAAAGCACAAGGAACTACCAAACTGTGCCTTTAGAATTATCTTCCCAAAGACAAAATCCTAATGAAACCTTTTTGTTGTTCCATCTCTGTTTCCCGCACAAAACATCCTTCCTCTGTATCCTGGACAATATCAAAACACACATCGGAAATGAATGTGATGCTTCAGACAGAGGTTTTCTGAATGCTTCGTAAGATCAATTGCCACTTACAAGCAACACTTCCCTGGGAATGTTTTCCAAGAAGCGTTTTATCCACCCAGCAACAGCAATAATCCCTTGGGAGGAATACAATCCCTCTCCCACAATTTGTTACTGTGTAGGAGAGCCGTCCGTATTTACAAAATTTGTGGCACTCCCCATCTCTGAATTAACAGAGGGTTCAGTTATGTTTCTCTTTTCTGGCCCAGCACAAGCTCGCCGCCTGCTCTTCATGCAGTGAAGCATTTCCCCCACAGCCTGGGAAAATGAAAGCCAAATGAAAGGGAGCCAATCCTTGGTCCTATCCTTTGTTATTCCTGAGTTCAGAGCTGAAGTGGGTCATGGGCATGAAGAGCATGGTCATGGGGCTCTGGTTTCTCAAAAATGCTCGACCCTTTTTGACATTCTATTTCTAGAAATGTGTGAAACAGAGACATCCAAAGCTAACGAGCACTTCTAGAACTCCAGGCTTTGTTTTTTTGCTTCCAGGATCAAAACATGGCATTGCTCCAGCAGAGCTCAGGTTTTCCTAAAGGGGTTCCCACTTCCCGAGGAAAGCCAAAGGAGCAGTCTGGATACGAGCAATCTCAAGACTATACCTTGAGCACCGACTCCAGCCTCGCTGGCCAGGCAGGGAGCAGTGCTGCATGGATGGTACCATCAGAGCCAGTTTTAGTGAGATGGAGCGTGCTAGAGAGATTGAAGACATCACCAGACCTACACGTTCCATCAAGACAAGACTCCTCAGGCTGAAAGGCACAATGTTTATAGATATCCCACAGCTTTTCTTCCTATCATCTCTCAACTAGTGCTCTACTCTTCAGGGATTTAGGAACACAGGGTAACTTATAGCCCTTCAAAATTCCGCTATGTTGGCTATGAGGCAAGAGCAACATCTCACTCCGTCACTTGCAACGTCACAGGGAGACTAGCAATAATAAGATCTTAAGAGAGGCATGAGGATACTATGCAACGCAAGTGATACATGATAATCCACACTTTTTTGTCTAAAAATATGTTTCTTCAGTGAAAATTCAGTTTAGCTTTGTAAGCTTAGCTCCTTAAGAAATTGGCTCAATTTTAGCACTGTTATTTTATGAAAATGAGAATAAGATCCTTCCCCTTCCAGTAAATTATACGACTTTTTACTCGAGATTTTAAACCAACTCAGTGAGCATCCTGAAAACCCTTGTGTGGTCATTCCTAACTATGGTAACAAGAATGGGGTATAAATCACATCTTTAGCTAAATCAACACAGATTATCATCACGTAGGAAGCACTACACAAAACCACAAACCCTACCATTTGTCCACTCTCTAGGATACTTTCCCAGTGCCACCTTGGGAAGCACAGTCCCCAGACTCTCATCTTGAGCAAGACAGAAGCACATAATTTATCCTAAGCACCATGCAGATGTGCACAGCTGCCTGGTCCTGCCCTTCCCCTTCATGAAGAGGCCGGTCCATAAGCTTAACTCATCTCTTCCCAACCTACAATTAGTTTTCTGCCTGAGCACGCACACGGCAAAGACTGTGGTGGAGAATGACCCTTTGCTATCTCCCAGCGCTCCTTCCCTTGCCTTCCACCATTTGCCACAGCAGATTTCTTTTACCTCTCCTTCCATCGACCCCTTTTCAATGGCATTTCCATTCCTGCTGCCAAATGAATGCTCTGGAGCACAGAGACACTAAAACATTGCTGCAATGTCCCTTGCTGTTGCCTGGTCTCCTCCCATCATCGACATAACAGCATCAGGTTACACACTGCTAACAGCCTTTCCACTTGGTTATAGCCTCCCTGGCATCGTTCCTGGAGTTAGCATTGCTGTTCTACTTCCACTTACTGCCTTGGGAAGGACCTCCGTTCCAGCAGTTGGACTCACGTGTCACGCGTGCGATGGGTAATTCAACACATGGGAACAGGTCAGGGGGCATTACAGCAACAAGCACATTTAAAACACATTATGCCAATGGCAGTGAACTTAATCTTGGATTGCGTGGGTTGTTTTGGGTTCTTTTCTTCCCTTTTTCTTTCTTTTTTTTTTTTTTTTTTTACTGTGAAAGTGAGTGACTAATTCATAGGCAAACCATTGACATGATAAATTCCTCCATTCCTTCTTTTGTGAATTGGCTGTGAACAACTTTCCAATTCCTCCCCTCCGCGTTTTCATTATCCCAAATTATTCTCTAAACAATTGCCTGGAATAATTCCGGGGAGCAAATTCTCTGCTGGGGCCGCCCCTGCTGACGTCAGTGGAATTAATGCCAGCAGGAGCTTTGGTTCAGAGGCGACAGGCCATCCACGAGCCTTTTATCACAAGGATTTGGGCTCGAGGTTTGGAGCCATGCCGATTAGCTGTGTCAGAGCACAGAGGTTGGATAGTCCTGTTCGCTCTTCTGTTAGATAAGCAGAGTTCTGCAAATCAGATTACCATAGCGAACACTCATGTTTGCCAATTAAGCATGGTTTGAAATTGCTGCGATGCAATGATCTCTTGTACCGGTACTTCTAATAGCACTCTGCCAGCGTATTTCATGCCCACCCCTGCAGAATGGACAGGAACAAAGTGGGATTTTGAAATTTCCATTTCAGTTGCTGCAAACGAGCCCTTCCCTTTCCTCACAAAGGGAAGGTGAGGGAAGGGAACGCTCCTTGCAGAGAGCGTCCATACAGACGGGCAAATCCACACCAGCCTCACCAAGAGAGCTCATGGGCTTTGATATTCATACAAAGTGAAAGAAAAACACTGAATGTTTGCTTTAATTTCATGAGAAAAAAAATTGAAAGTTGAGTTACACCTGGCTGACCTTAAATACTGAATTCCAAGGAACCTCTCTAACTGATGATTCCTGGTATCACAAAGGAATCGTCTGGGGTGTATTTGCTGTATTTATTTATAAACGAGGCATCTGACACAGGGAGATCATAAGCAATTTCTATCTCTCACCAAATCAACACCAGGGTTCCAATTCAAAGTCTCACAATATCATCAATTGTACTGGAAAACTTTCAGGGCTGATTGTCAATAATTTGCAACACCTAACTTGGAGAGAATTGTCGCAGTTCTCCCCTTCATCAGCTCAGAAAAAAATCCCTCTGTGTTGTGCAGCTCAATGAGACTATCACAACCTTAGAGACCTGTAGGTCTGGGGGCTCCTCTCCTTGAAATGTTTTGGGTCAGTAGCAAAGCACAAATGCCATATTTTTATTTCCCATCCTATCATGGACAAGGTAATAACTTCTTTGATCATTTCTCTGACTCAGCTTCTCTTTTCTTCACTTCAAGCCCATGCATTTGGATTTAGATTAATCCTCTCATCAACCTAGACATATGTTTAGAGAGCTGGCAAAATTTGTCACAGATGACAATGGCTCATAAATGCAATCCTGATTTCTGCAAGCATTTTGATCTTTCCTTGCCACAAAAAATCTCTCTCGTTAAATGTTCTCCCACAGCATAGAGGTGAATTTCACACCAAGGAAATACAACTGCTAGCTGGCAGGGCTTAGTTCTGCAGTACCACAGATAATTGGCCAAGCAAGCTGAGAAAAGCTTCCTGTATAGCTGAAATCTTCAGATTTTTTTCTCTTTAAATCGCTTCTTTGATGCGTTGCTGCCACCCACTCCACCATCTTGCTGTAGGGCTGCGTGAACACTGCTAAGGACATGTAACCTATTCCCATGAGATGTAAGAGCTCCTCACATGCTTAGTTACTAAAAGCAAATGTCCTACAAGGTATCCTGTGCCTTCAGCTTGAGTTCTCTCAGATGGGAAGATACGGGTCCTGCAAAGGCAGGCAGACCCCTCCACCAAGCACGTCACAAGCTCAGCGGCCTGATGACACATTTCCACAAAGGATCAGGGCGCATGCATGGTTATATACATACAGCCCCACACTCAAGGGGGACATCCCTCTTCTGCAGTGGCACAATCCTGATGTGGTGCTGCTTTCCCTGCCAACTACCTTCTGATTCTGGAGTCTTGGAAAAAAAGCAAGTCCATTCCAAGGACTCCAGCATGTAATTTACCCTCAATCACTATCCGGTCCACTGTGCTTGAGCCAAACAAATAAAAACTAGCAGACTGAAAGAGAAAATGAAATGCAAACCACAGTGGTGTCCAAGACACCACAACCATGTCATTCTTTCATTAATACAGTTGACATAATATGCTTAAAGTACAGCAGAGCTGTGGCATCATCTTGGACCACACTGTGGCTTGGACAACCACAAATAGCTGATGTCATCTCCCTGATAGATTCTGGGGACAAATCCTACCTGCTTGGGGCAGGAGATGCTTGTGCATCTCCTGACCTTACTTAATGCGTTTGTAGATCCTCCTAGTGCAAGCTGGCTCTGGGCTTCCTTCAACAGGGAGAGATGGATTCCCATAAATATTCAAGGCACACGGCAGCAGGGTGAGCCTCTCAGTCACAACACGAACTAGTCTTTCTCTGAGGCAGAGAAGGGAGATGGTTGTTTGCAGGGTCTATGTAGTGCCGCAGGCATCAGCCATGCTCTGCTCTTGCAGAGTCCTTTAGTCCCTGGCCACCCTGTGCTCGTTTTGTGCCGCAGCCCATGCCTGTGACTGCGGGCTCTGAAGCTATTCCAGGGCTTTGCACACCACAAAGCAGGCATGGTTCTTTTAATTAGCCTGAAAATGTAATTGAGCATGGCGTGTGCCCAGGCCCCTCCTGCAGAGCCCGTGAAAGAGTCCTGCATGCTTCTTGGATCACTGTCAGTAAATGAAAAGGACATTAGGCACCAAGGCTGCCAGCAGTGGGTTCGCAGACAGGTCCAGTGGTGCCTGAGGAGCAGCAAGCCCCATCTAGCACACAATACCAACCAGCTCCCATACCAGCAACCCGCATTAATAAGAAAGCACTGGGCCTTACCTACACGCAGGCAAGGGAGCACCCCCTTGTCATCTGCTGGACCACAGATGAACCATACTCTAGGTTGAAGACGAGTATCCTCCCACAGCCAGAGTCTACCCAAGCGTAGCCATGACTCCAACTATCCATCTGTCCTTCCCTCTCCACATTCTTCAGCCCCTTTCTGTCTATTTGCACACCTTTAAGATAAAGAAAATGGCATCTATCTTTTGTTTTTCACTCTACAATAGTCCCACTACTCTTTCTTCCCATAGTTACCATTGTGGCCTCTGTGTTCCCAGCACAGGAAGATGACGCACACAAGCAACCTCAAGAGCAGCACTGAAAAAGATTGCTCAACTGGTGTCTGGGAAGTTGATGCACAAGCTCCCACTGTGCACTAAAGAAGATGCTTTGAATAGGGAGGACCTAGGCTAGGATCCAAGGCAGCCTGATGCTCGTAGGGGTCTTTTCAGAGACATCAAAGGACCCTTGATTAGGTCTGTACCAGCTTCTCTCTTGTTGCTTGGGAGAAAAACGTAGGTTTACACATTGCTGGGTTTCAGCTTCAGTTTAATCCTTTGCTTTTGTTACTGTTACAGAATTAAAGCTGACTGGTGCTGCCAAGGAACAAAAAACATATCAGAACAGAGTCAGGGACCCATCCAGTGCATGAGCCTCTAGTAAATATAGATCCTACTTATTAATGACCCCAAGTTAAGATAAAGTCACTATCATCTTTAACTGAGTGCAGTTCATGCTACTTCAAAAGACCAAGCTGAGCCATCATTTACATTTTATCTCCCCAGTTAATACCCATCGGGCTCACCTGCTGCCAGCACTGGAGCTTGGGGCTGAATTGCACCACGCAATGGTGGGACCCGGGGCTAATAGAGCAACACTGGTGCACAATAACCAGCGCACAATAACCACACAATGGTGAGGACATGCTCAGCCATCGTAGCATCCTGGGATTCAAACACTGTGACCCCTCCAAAGAGTCCACGTGTCAAGGAGGATCCAGCCGGCCTGGAACCTTCACCTGTTTTTCCTTCAGCATCCCAAATCCCATCCACCATCCTCTAAAACAGGGCAAACTGCCCTCTCCTCAGTCAACACCCTCACTCCTCTCAGCTCCAACTAAAAGAAAAACTCATGCTCACTGCAGGGAGAGGCATCCTGGGGTGCAGTAGGGATGAGGGTCACAGTGCAGCAGTCTTTTCTTAATGGCAGTGTCCTCCTGGGACCACAAGAGCCCTCCTAGCAGCACAGGGCTAGAAGAGGCTTGTCAGTGAGGCAAAGCCCTGGCTGTGATTGCTCGACTCGCTCTGCAGCCCTCATTTCCATGTCGTAAGCCAGTTGGCACTGCTGCTTCTGTGATGCTCTGGAGCACCCTTATCTCTCCAGGAGAGGCTTTCACTGCAGCCCTCGAGCACTAGGAAATGGAGAGACTCAACTTGCTAATGCTGCTCTGCAAATCAATCAAGGGGAGGATGGGAACAGCTTGGCCCTGCCTGTCACTCCATAGAGGCTTCGCCCTTCACCACTTGACAGCCTATTAATTCCCAACCAAAACTCAGAGAAAAACTGCTGCTTCCATCAGATTAAAACAGGGATGCAGTCAAGAAGTTTATCCTGCCTAGGAGCACCCCAAGATATGGGAAATACCACCAACAGCCAGCATGGGGGTCACAAGGATGCACAGTGTCATCCAAGAGGCCTTGGATGATGCTGTCTGCAGGTATCTGTGATAGGATCTGGGCTATAGGGGCTGTAGATCTATGTGCTTCTTTTGCCAGGAAGCCCTCTCCAGCATGGGCTGATGTTTCCCCTGAATTTCCCCTTTCCCCCTCGTGGCTGGCATCCACATGCACATCTTCGCACTTACCCACTTGCACCCCAAGTCCAGGGCACCAAACCTGAGACCAGATCCCAGCTAGAATCTTGCTTAAGCTGCTTAGCAGCTTTTTATCAACACAGGTGATACTGGAGAGTGAAGCCTAGCTTAAATCAGCATGGAAGGCAACATAAGCCTGGAGTGTTTTAAAATCAGAGGAGCAAATCCTCACAAAACAGAAACGAACCAAATCCATCATCAAAATCAAGGGAAAGTGAGGAACATTTTCCTCTCATGTATGAAGGTCACTAAAAATGGAAGTATCACATGGGATCACTCGGAAACAAGTAGCGTAAGTAGTCAGAGGGCCTCTTCTATTAATGAAGGAGCACTGCCAAAAAAACATAAGCAGCATATAAATTGTCAGATAATGAAATTCCAGTTAATTCTCTGCCTGGTCAGCCACAGCCTGCCTGCTACGTTCCTGAGTCTGGCCAACAGCATTAAGAAAACATTTCTTTCTAGGGCAACTGGATGAAAACTAGGTTTGGACAATTTGATCCAGAAAATAGGACTTTTTCTAGAAGTGGGGTGACATTTCAGCCCCACAATCATCTCCCCTAAACACCCATGCACACTAGCAGGACCCTGCACCTCCACTACCTGCTCACTGTAAGGAATAAGGTCCCTGCCCACCACAGCTAATTCGTGGTGGGATGGGATCCAAGACTGCAACCTGGGAGACAAAACAGAGGATTCACCATTACAATGAGGACAAGAAGCCAAACACTGATCTCAGAAGTTTTGCTTGGCAGACATCACTACACCAGGGGCTCTTAGGAGGTGCTGACATTGAAGTACTCCAGGCAGTGGGATTTTGCCACTTCTTAGCATGTGTTAGGGCAGAAACAGGAGATCATCACAGTGGACCAGAGAAGAGGTTCTCAATCCAGGCTGATTCAATCTTCCTTCCCTTCATAACCACAACCTCCACCTCCAACCTCAATTCCACCCACTCCATATCCGCCAGCATCCCATCTCCATCGGAGGCCACCAGCAAATGACTCAGAGAGGGCACAAGAACAGGATGGCAACACTGGGGCATTTCCAAAATTTATCCAGGAAAATCCAGGATCTGTCTCTGTTTATCATAACCTCAAGGGGTATCCATGAGGACAAGGAGGTCACCACCACCCACTTTGCTCAAGTAGTGCCTCGGTCACACTAGTAGAGTCCCAAAGAGAAAGGTCTGGGGACAACTTTCCCTTTGAAAAGAGTGATTGAAAGGAAAGCCAGAGTGTAGGATGAGGATTTGCACCTACAACCTTGAGTGGGATTCAAGCATGAATCGCCTTACAGCAGCTCGTGGCCATTATCCTCTCCCTCTGAGGCATCAAGCTATTGGCACTTCATAGCACCAAATATTCAGTATGCTCTCTGTAATTTTAAAACCATTATGTAAGCTGCTCTCTCTCTCTCTCTCTCCATTTCTTGTTGTCTCCAATTGGTGTGTCAGAATGTAATTAGCTTTTGATGGGATGTTAAGATTCCTTGAGCCCCCGTGGAGAGGCAGCATGGGGAGAGGCGAGGCAGTGGATGGTGATTGTCACTCCCCATGGTAAATGCTCCAAGACCCAAGAAGGCTCATTTACAAAAATATAAGATAAAATAAATAAAAAAAAAAATCCAACAGACCCAGTAGGCTTTAGTTTAATTGACTGAATCACTGAGATTTTTCTTTTTCTTTTTTTTTTTTTTAAAGCTCTGTGCTCTCTCCTGCTTGGAGAGGAAGGGAAATTAACTGTCTCGTGGCCAACAGAAGAGTGCCACGCTGCAGCAATGGTCACAGCCCTACTGCAATATTGCATATTGCGGTGCCAGCTGAAGAGGCTTAGGAGAGTCCTGTCCGAGCTGCTTGTACCTGGCTTTCCAACAGAGCTAGGCTGCAAACTTATTGCCAGAGCAGATCACGCAAGCAGTCCTCCACCAGCTTCAGGATCAAGTCCTCCAGCAGTCCACACAAACCCATTGACTTCTCTGAACCTTGTTCATGCCACGTGGGCTGGAGGACCTGTGCCTTCAAGCAGAACCTTCTGCATTTTCAGAGCCTTCTCCACGCTATCAGTGGGGCCCTGTGGAGGTGTAGAACAAGGCTGGGGACTCCCCTACAACCAGCTTCCTGCAATTTGGCTGGGCCTGATCCTTCATAAGAGCATCTGCCCAGGCCAATGACAGTGTATCAAGCATTTTCATACCTACAGATGGTGCTTGTATCACTGAGCAGTATGTTTGTCTGCGCATCAGCCCTGGCCCAAAGCCCACTAGAGTCATTGGATGCTTTTCGTTAACTTCAACATGCTCTGGCTGAGGTCATTTTGGTCAGAGTCTGCATCACTACAGACACAAAGGCATGCAGAGGAGCCATAGAGGATGCTCGAACACGCATGCATTCGAATCAGCTATGTACACACTTTCCCAGACATAGACCTACCACAGATTGCAAATGCATGTGGTCTGATATTATTAATACACCTCTGGCTCCAAATTAGGTGTGAAACACAAATGCGTCCAGTAAAATAATGAGCCATTCCCATCAAATGCCAATTCAACTACATAATAGGCCCTATTGATTGCTGCAAGGGCCTGAGCAATTTCACTTGTCCTTGTAATGATTAATATGACATTATCAATATTATTCCTCTTCAGCAAAATTAATTCCCCTCACCCCACTTCTGTCCCTCTGGATGCAAATCCATTCGAGCCTCCATTCCTGCTGAGATGGAAGCTAAGGAGACCTCTGGAAGGACTAGGCTTAATTCACTTCTAAAGTGTTGTCAGGCAATTGGATTTTTTTTTTTTTTCTTTTAGACTGCCACTGGCATTAATGGAAAGAAAACAATAAATGTATCTGGTCACCTAAGTAGTCAGCCTCCATTTCTGTAGCTCTGCTGACATTTCTGCCTCTGAGCTGGACAGTAATGCATTCTATTTTAATTTTAGCAAATGCTTTCTTTATGATGAGAGACATTTTTCATTTGTACTTGTTTGCATCTCCCTTAAAACTCAATATTCCATACAGGGATGCAGGGTTATTACCTGCTCCTCCAAATAACACTAATGTGGCACAAGGATATTTCAAGTGTTTTTTCACAGTTCCCTCCACTCAAGAGCAGCAGCTGCCTTGCTGGCCACTTCCAGGAGCAGTCCCAAGCCATCAGTCCCTGCTCTGTATCCCAGTCTGGCACTCAGAGGACAGGGGGTCTCTTGGGTGTCTCCTGTACAGGAGCACCCAAAGCAGCAGGATTTTGCCATGCATTTCTTACCCTGGGCTGAGCACGCAGGTGACTGTTTGTTTCTGTGACCAGAAGCCTTAAGCTTCATCTGCAGGAAAATCCTGCAGAAATCATCTGTGCAGATGAAGACATGGGTATCAGAGGCAGGGAAAGTTCAGGATTCCTGCTATTTTTAGGGCTTGCAATTCTCAAGTGATGTGAATATAAAATAATAAAGCTGATGAGATTCCTTTACAACCTGTTCATCCCTTCCCTGCCAGGTTACCCTCAAGAGATTCGCATAGAAGCTCTCAGAGCAGATGCAAGAAGTGAGTGGAATTGGGAGACTTCAGAAACCTGTTCTGGGTCCAGAGGAGGTTTGTGACAGTGCAGCAAAATCCCCAAAAGACATCAGAAAAGGTCTAAGCACCATATCCCAGAGCTATTACCTCTACCATATGCAGGTATCTTGGACCCAGGCATCTTGGAGGATGACTACCAGATGCGCTCCCCTGGATATTCCTCTGATCTCTGGCATGAAATCATAATAGGAGAAGAGGGATGGATATACACATAGCAGTTTTCTAATTTTCTACACATATTTGCTTAAAGCTGCTGAACAAGAAAGCCCAAAACTTGAGTAATATTGCTACTAGACAAGCACAGGAATGACAAGAGCTCTGAATTCAAACAAGATTCTGCCCTGACCTAGAGGGACCACTTGAAGGGCCGAAGGAAATGTTTATCCTTCCTTGGCCAGCACAAAGAGAAAGGCTTCTAGCAGACAACGTCACTACGTCACTCTTTCTGACAACACAAGTATCTCCCCTCTGGGGCTGGTCTGAATCCAACCTTTAACTGACCTGAGTCAACAAAACAGAGGGAAGGTTTTGCATGCTGGAGACTCCACCTCTTCATGTGTATACTCTTTAAATAATTATTCAACATTTTGGGGCATGAGGAGTCATTCAATGACCTGTATGATTGCACAGGAGGATAGGAGACCTTAGCTGGATGTATTTTTACAAGATGAAGAAGAAAGCAGCCCTGTTATTCTCCGAGAGCAGGAATCAGCACCAGAGCCTGTCTCCCAGCTTCGCTGTGACCTGTAACAGCAGCACAGGACAAAAGATTTTGTCTCTGCTCAAGGAAGGGAGGGTGTCCCAGTTCCCACAGACCTGCTTTTGCAGCTGAAGCTCTGCAACACGACTGCTCAGCCTCATTTCTCCGTTGATCTCTTGTCCGCTTAGCAGCTCAGGTAGAAGGAAGGTGAAGGGAAGGCCCTGGGAGGAATCAGATTCTTTCCTCCTGCTCTGAGGATCTCCAAACCTCAAATGGTGTCATATCCATCCCAAGTGGGCAACGGAGGGATGAGCCTCTTTCCACACACTCGTCCTTACTCAAGTAGGATTGTGCAAGAAAAATGAGAAGAAACCCATGGAATAGCTGGAGGAATAAGGTACAGCTCAATGTCAGAGCAGCAGAATCTGCCCAGATTGCTCCTACTACGCACATCACCGGATTTCTGCTTATATGCAACGCAGCAACTTGGCTTTTTCCCAGTGAGATTTTTCTCTTGTCAGTGGTGTGGGCAGCTGATGCTAGCAGGCCAGATCCACCCACCGCCAAGGCAAATAACTGTAGCACTAGGGGCTTTGCTGGACCCTGGCTTCAGCTGGGCAAAATTCTGGCAAAGCTCCTTTGAAGCCATGTCTTCCTTATGTCCTTCTGCATAAATCATTTCTGGCAGCTTTCAAGGACATGTTATTACCTCAGTCACTGGGTTAAGGTCTATTTAAGATGCTAGGATTCGTTATCACCTTTTCTTTCGGCTCTCCAGCCTTCCCCCAGGTCTCATTCTCACCCCTATAAAAGTCTCAGATTGTTTTGGTTCCCAGCACCAAGGTCTTCATTTTAATCATCTGGCATCTTCAGACACAACAAAATATATACTGCAGTTTTTAGCTTTCGTGGATCCACCATCTCTGCCCTTTCATGTATTTATTAGTGCCAGAAAACAACATGTCATGAGCAGAACCTGAACATCCCAGCTTCAGTGCAGCGCCCTGCCAGTCTCTCTGGAGCCCCACCATTGAAGGGCCATTTTCTGATGAACACAAAGATCCTAGTGATAACAATCCATAAAACTAAATTGCTTTAAGAACCCCCCAGATGCATCTTTCTATATCTAATTAATTTAATGCTAATAACCAGCCCTATCGTCCAGCCTTTTCAGTTTCTGTTATAAGCATTTTAATGGAATTGGAAGGAAAATAGACTCTCTGAGTGGAGGTAAGTGACATCTTACATACCAGTTCCAAGGAAAGTTAGACTGAGTATTAAGGAAAGGAAATTGGAAAGATAAATAAAGGATAATGAAGGTTCTTATGATGGAGAAGATATTCTGTGCCCTCACTGCAAGATAAACCTGATCTGAGCTTCTGATCTCCTCAGTGCCTTCCAAGAGGAAGCCAAGAGATGAGCTGGCCCTTAATCAAATCAGCTCTGTCTATGCAATGAGCCTGAAGACACCAACACATGAAAACTATGGAGATAACAGAGAGCTCCTCAAGGCACAGAGCTGACAGCAGAATTTCCTCCCTATCTTGAAACCACACGAACCAACAACCATTTCTCCAGAGAGGTTTGTGCCTCCTGGCTTCTGTCTCCGCATTCTGCTCTCATCTATATCATCTCCTACACACTGAGATCCTTCGCCAGGGGGCTGGTCCTCTGGAACAGGAGACCAGCTGCAATGACGGGACTCCAAAATACCCACAGGGGTAGGGACAAGGCTGCCTGATTTAGGTACACCTTGTAAGCTGGGAGGGAAAATAAGGCTTAACTCACATCAGTGCTGGAATAACATAGAAGTGCATATGCAAAGCTTTTGGAAGAACCCAGAGCTAGAGCAGAAGTCTAATATGAGGCACTGAAAAGGCCAGAAAGAAGTAACATGAGGTGCTTCAGGTTATGGACTTGCAGCAAGAACTGCTGAGAGAAACTCCTGCCTAGAAGGACATGGGAAGAGTTGATCCTGATCAACTGAATGAGGTTCCTCCTACCCCTGCCGTCCGTGATTTTGGCGAGGTTTGGTATCAACAGGAGAGCCCAGATTCATCTACTCCATGTCAGTCACGCTGGACAAAAATCACATTACGCACCCTAATATGAGATGTACTTTCAAAACTCCTATGGCCATCACACTGCTAAACATTTCAGTTATTCCTTGCCTCAAGCCTACAAGTTTTCTCCTAAGAATATCAATGATTTTTCTTTCTAATTCTAAGCCTAGATGTCTCTGAAAAGTTTGCTGATCTGATTCACCACCTTTTTCCCTTTGACAGTAAAAGCTTTCCCCTCTTTCCAAATTAGCCTCTACCAGCTTTCTAGCTAATGCAGCTTCATCTGTCACCTCTCAGAAGAATGCACTTACCTGCTTTATTAATCCCTGCATCTTGCACCCACCTTCTCAGGGCAGTTTGTTAAAATGGATCTGTTGGTGCTTCTATTGATTTCAGGTTCTACTAACACCAGGCACCCTTCCTGTAGGTGGGCTTCACACTGCTTTTGCCGAATGCCGTTGCTAGCTGGCCTCCTCCCTCCGTGTCAGCCTCGTGGGGAGGCTCTCCCGTCAGCGCATGCACACACGTGCATTTGAGCAGCTCTTCGGTCACGATCAATGGTGGGTGCTTGTCCACGGCCAGGTGCGCATGTCTGAGCTCAAGCACTTGGGTAAACACAGGGAGGGACAAGGCAGAAATCTGCACAGAAGAAAACGGAGGTGCAGGAGAGATGAGTGACCCTGATGACCAGCAGCTGTTCCCTGCATCTGCTTGCTCAGGTGTCACTCTGGTATTTTATTGTCCTGGAATCAAAGCAAGAGGACATCTCATCCCCAGGACATCTCCACTCTGGAGAGAGGACTGTCAGAACAGCTGCATGTGCTGGTATTTTAATATTAATGAGTCAATAGTCATTAAACTGCAGTAGACAACCAAACTCAAAATACTACATGTGGGAAATCAATAGGATTATTAGTGCAATAGGGACTTAAACTGCAGCAAAATCTGCTGGCCAGATTGCTCAGGTCAGCACTGCCCCAAGGACACTATTTAGTGTGGTGGCATTGGTCCTTTTCTGCTCCCCATCGTTGCCTCATGTAACTGCCCATTAGAAAATTCTCCTTAAAAGAGAGACATGGATCTGAGTGTCCTGATTCTGGCCCTTTTCATATGAAAATCCTTAAGTAGCGTGCTGCATCTCACCAGGAACCAAAATGTGCTTCTGCATCTTCATCTTCCAGGCAGTGGGGTAAATCTCAGAAGCCTTTAGCAGAACTACCCAGAAGGCACAATTGTACAGAGGGCAGGAGAGAGAGACTCCGTTCTATTCCCACTGCTGTCCCCAGCCTGATGCCAGATATCAGATAGTCCAAACATCTCCTCCACAATCCCCATTTTGGTCATAAGTTGCTGGGAATAAGAACAACCAACCCAATGGAGTTACAGCTGCACTGAAGAGATTCCCAGCAACCACTGGTTGTGTAGAGAAAGACATAAAACCAAATAATTTTGCCTACTTGAAAAATTAATCTGTTCCAAATTTGGGGGAGAAAGTTCAGGACGCTCCAGCTGTAACAATATATACTTTTGCTTCCCTAATCAGGATGTGTTACTGGGGAACAATTAAAAACAAGTCAAGGATAATTAATAGTAATTAAAAGCTCTCAGAGGGGAGCAAGGTACTTGTGGCAAGCGGCATAGCTGAGAGGCGAGGGGAGTTGTTCACCTGCACAGCTTTTCTTCTCCAAGAAGGTCAAGAGAGCCCGGGGCTGGGACACAGGAAAGGTACCCCAGAACGTGCACCAGAGACGCTGCAAAGCAGCAGACTCGGGCCTTTGTTTTCCCACATCAGTCATATTTCTCACCCTAATAGGTAGAGGAAGGTTGAAGGAGCTTAGTGAGAACTGGCCTGAGGGTTGAACGCTGCTGGGAGGACTCAACGCTTGACTAACAGCACCATTCCTGAACATGGTGGGATGCAAGCACTCAACTTCTGGCAGCAACGGGTGTGCTGACACAACCAGCATGAAATGCAGAGACATGCTGGAGTAAGCAGGTGTCTCCAATCCATTAACAGGATCTAGGAGGAGAACGAAACAACTCAGAGCCAAACGATGGTTTCAATAGAAGTTCAATCAAAAGAGCTTTCCTGAAAACTCAGCATTCACTCTCCTCTAGAATTTATCCTCCCTGGCTTATCTAGAAAGTCCAATATCTACATGTTTATGCAGTGTTCATAGTTAGAAATGTGAGGTTTCATAAATATCTGCTTACAGTTTTGTAAAACTTCCAACTATATCTGACTGTCTAACGTGAAACAAAAGGTGTTATACACCTATTGGCATTACACACCTATAGAGCTGTCAAGACACAAGAATGAGAACAAACCAAGATGCTAAACTAGATCCATAACCCAAAGTTACATCTACATGGGACAGACCCATACTTGTTGTCTCCAAGACCTGTACACTTACATCGACACTTCACAGGTCCTTGCGGATGGAGCCGATCTAACTAACTACTAACTAACTAACTACTACAATCAATCTAACTAACTGCTGAAATACTTTGCTACATTTGGCTTCCGTCACTGACTTTCGTATTAATGCAGTGTGATGAAGTCACACTGCCACTAGCTGAGTGCTGGGAATCACCCCAGGATTCAGCTTTGAAATCTAGGGGCATCCTAGGGAGGAGTGCCTTGGAGGACCATTCCAAGGCAGGGGGGAGCGATGTCCTTAGGACAAGACTCTACATCCCTTCCCAGCATCATTTCCCAGTCCCTTGAGGTTTTCTCTTTCCTACTGTGCTGTTAAAAATAGTCTCCTTCCTCAACATTGCATTATAAAGTGGTCAAATTTTCCTGAAATAACAGTTTTTCAAGCTGTTCCGTTAAGCTGCAAAATGGCAGAAAGAGGCCTTTGCAGGAGTTTACTGATGTGAAGCCAGTTTCTCATCTTCTTAGGATAGCAGAGTAGTGGGGTGGTCCCCTCAGAGGCACAAAATTTTCCTTCATACAGAACACAGATGCCCAAAGTTGGTAAATCCAGGTCCTTCTCAGTGGTACATGGACACCCCAAAAAGTTACAGACACTAGAGTGGGAGAGAGGCACCTACACAGACCTCCCTCTGCCTTTAGAATCTTCCTAAAGGAATACTCTGCTTCAGGGAAACTAATGAAAAATTAACAGGTTTATATGCTTCTCCACATACACCTTGTGCATCCAGAAGACTTCTCAGACCACTCCAGCCCCTAGCAAGCACTGGCCAAACCCTCTCCTCAACATGGTTGGTCACCAGGACCTTTCAGCATCTCCTGTCTACCAACGACTGTCAAGGGAGCACAAGAGCCTCTTCCCCACCACCTTATAGGGAAGAAACATCCCGGTCAGGGAACATTAAACTCCTCTTTTAAAACCCATCGCAGGCTTTCTGACAGCTGCAGAGCTGTTATCGAAGTCGGGCACCGATTACCCTTGTCGGACACACTGATCCCCATGTCAGCAGCAGGTGGCCAGGGCCGTGCTGGTTTTAATGGAAAACCATTCACCTGGGTTGTATTCAGCACACGGTGTGAAGTGCTTCTCTTTGTGAGGAGCACCAAGTAATCCCGGCTTCCCATTAAGATAATTAAGTTGCACTCGATGGTGCTACTGCTATAATTTAAGGCACACAGGTGCGCACACATGTACCCTGCAGAACAAATAGAAGATTTCTTCTACCCTCCACCTCCTTGATAAAAATAAATCAGCTTTTACCAGATGAGGGTGTTGTTTCCCGCCGCAGAAGCACCACCACAACAAGCTCCCATTCGGCACCGAAACGGGGCCCGCTGGATATCCCACTTTGTAGGGGGACAAGACCCTTTCTCTGAGTTTGCAGCCTAACTAGGCAAGGCTACAGGTGAGAAATCTGCCCCTAAGTGTGTTAGTTGAGGTGGAAATGGAGAATATGGAGGTGACATCCTTATGCTGTCTCCATTTCCAAAGAATCCTTGGTGCATCTGGGGGAGCAAGTGTCACTGCTGTGACAGAGGAGGAAAGGCCACAGCCC
Source organism: Nothocercus julius (assembly GCA_013398735.1). Classification (NCBI taxonomy): domain Eukaryota; kingdom Metazoa; phylum Chordata; class Aves; order Tinamiformes; family Tinamidae; genus Nothocercus; species Nothocercus julius. The sequence goes on along the minus strand of VZSV01000226.1, from coordinate 421,331 downwards.
TGGTGCCCTGGAGCTGCCCAGACAGCATGAGGACTAAGGAGCCTTCCGGCGCGGCTCCGCGTCGCTGCTGGGATGCCCCATATGGCGGGGGCTGCTGGCACCCGCGAGGTAGAAGGGCGGCTTGGACAGAGGCCACCTCCAAATCCCATCTGCCTGTTCAGCACGGAGGGACTTTCTGAGCTGGCCCGACGGCAGCTCGGGGAAAGCAGATGGGGCGCAGGGAGACGGTCGTGCCGCGCTCGAGGGTCTCGGCGCCGAGGCTGCCGCCTGCGCCAGCTGGCGGGGCGGCCTCCTCCACGTAGCCTCCACGAGGCTCTTTCCAGCCTTAGTGTCTCAGGACAGGGCTGAATCCAAGTTCTGGAAGCAACAGCATCTCTGAGCGTTAGAGAAGATGCTCGCCCTGTTAAATTCCAACTTTTTTGCCCATATTTCCCAAGCCATTTTAGAAAACAGAACTGCTCCATCACAGCAGTAGCTTCTTCCGAGTCATAGGAATGAAAAATAACCTATTCCACAGCCAGACGCAGCTCTCCCTGTCCCATTTCTGAATTTGGCCCTTCTCTCTAGGCCTGCTGTCTCTTCTGTGGCAAGAAATCCAGGCACATCAGCATGAAAGAAAGAGTTAAATTCCTAAGCAATTCAGTAACCACATTTTTGCCGGATTTAAAAAGGCCATGCGAGGCCCTATGGAGCAAACCTTTTCCCTTCTAATGATGCCGTAACAGATTAACAGGGACCTGTCTCCCAGCAAACATAAAACAACATGGATTGATCACCCTGGTGCTTCGAGCGATCTTATCCCTGGTGAGGAGCCTGCGCCGGGAGACGCAGCTGCAATAACTTCGGCACGCGAGTGGCACCCGCAGCTCAGCCCAGGTTTCACCCCCTGCCCCTTCTAATCTCCAAGCAGGAAAACAAATTTCTTTTTCTGGGGAGGGGACAGAGGGTTGTTATTGCAGATGTTTCAGTTATTCCAAGATCGGCCTGGGAGGAAGGGTGCAGGGGAGAGACAGCAGGGGAAAGGAAATATTTATCGAGATTCAGAAGCAGCAGATGGTTGTGATGGAAGGGAAAGTCTCACGTGTGAGGGACAGCACCAGCACAGGCAAGATGAGCCCTCAGTGCAGAGGCTTCTAGGTGCTCCCCCATGCACCCACCATGTCCCAGCCAAGCCCCAGGGTGCTCTGGGCAAGCTGAGGGGCTCTGGGTGCCCACCCATGGGTGTAGCGAGGGCTGCTGGTGCTCACAAGCTGTCGGGTTTCCCTGCAGGTTGTTTCCACAGTGCTCCAAGGCTGGGTGTCCAGCCAAGACAAGATGCTTCTTGCAAGTGGGGAATTTGGGTGCATACAGAAAGGCTGAGGAAAGCAGGAGGCTGGACTGCTCTTTCAGGGTCGGTCTCCAGGGCCAGGCGCTTCTGCAAAGGGCACAGGATACAGCTGCAGAAGAGCTTTGAGAGGCTCAGGCATCAGGAGTAGTTTCATCTGCAACTTTGTATGTGTCAGCCAACCTCTAATTCAGGGACAGACAGCTACGATTGCATCATGCATGCAGGAAAATGCATCTCTGCAGTGCAATGCACCTCTGTTGAGATATGTATAGCAGGAGGCAACTAGCTCAGCTGCAGACACCATCAGAGCAGATGCCTGAAGTCAGGCAAGGTGACTCCCGGGTATTAACACAACTGCCTGGAGATGGCCTTCTTAAAGGCTTAAATAGCCAGGACACAGAACAAATTAGCTAGGAGACAGGTCCCTGATGTCTCCTAAGGGCCTCCACAAGAGGACAATTCTTGCAATGGCAACAAGACCATAAGTGAGTACACCAGAAACAAGACACAGTGCCAGTAAATCAGGAAACCAGGTCACACAATGGTCTGATGAACATCCCAGCTTGTCACAAAAGACTAGAACACTCATTGACCCTAAACAGAATCTGGCATGAATAAAAGGGGGAGAAATTAGGGCAGGTGGTGGACATGCTAGATGCATTGCCATGGTGTGTCTGGGACATGCGACAGAGAGCAGCAGTCCCTGCAGAGAGCTCTGGAGAACCAAGTCCTGGCTGCCCACACAGAGCCCGAGATGGGGGAGGCCTCATCGTGCTTTGTCCATCCGCTTCTGCCCAGGGCAATGCTATTGCCTATCTTGGCATTTTGGTCCTCTAAACCCTTGATGAGTGCAGCTGAATGGATGACCTGGCCCATTCCAACAAACCAAAGAATTTCAATTCTTCCAAGCGAAAATTTGACTGCTTTAAAAACTGTTCTGTTCCACAACAGCAGAGAAGCAACCCATAAACAGCCCCCATCTCGTTCCTGCCCCTCTAATCTTGAGAAACACACGGGAGTGCTAAGGGGGGCGACCAAGTCACATATCCTCCATAAGGCACGAGGAACTCAGTGACACCGAACCACATAGAGGGGATGGGACCAGTTAATGGCACAGCGACGGGATGTGTTGCAGGGCTTCCATTCCTGGGAAGAGACCACCTTCCTCCTCCCCTTGGCACAAGGTCACGTCCAGCCCGCGAGCATCAAGTCAGGACACGGCATGTGGTTCTTGCTGTGCAAAAAGCAGCCGAGAGGCCCCAGGGAGCCCTGCGGCAGAAAGCCGGTTAGCAGCAGGACTTTTTGAGAACAATGATTTGAAACAATTTGGCCTTTTCCTTTCCCCTCAGCTGCTCTCAGAGGTGTCCCAGGACTCCTTGTATTAAGAGCTGTTTACAGGCAGCAAGATGCCCTGTGCCGAAGAGCCGGCAGAAGGGAAACAGAGGTGGAGCGAGTCCCGCAGAGTCACCGGCCAAAAAGAAAACCAGCCCTGCTGCTGCCCTACACACGGGCACTCAAGTCCTCCTGCTCTTGGAGCATTGCCTTAGTTTTTGTTTCATTGCCCGGAGCAGAGAAGCGCTTTCCTTCCCAGTGGGGCATCTCTGCTAATATCACCCAACGCCTCAACTTTGTGCGGGCTCTGCAGCTGGCCGCCCCCATCACTTGGGATTAACGGATGATAAAACTAGCTGATAAAGAGCTATGGTTCCGTTCTGCCCTGTTCTTGACCTCCTAGAATTGCTCACTGTGCTTAAATCACCAGAGCTGCTGGTCAGCATATGGTATACCCATACCTGCCTTATCCCAAGCAGCTGGAGCAGAACTTGATGCAAAGTAGCACTTGAGTTAAAATTAGATTAAGGAGTTCGGGGATGAGTAGCTGGTGAAACCCAGCAGTTTGGGAACAGCACAGATTGCAAAAGCCAGCCCAGATGTTGGGCAGATGCCCGAGCTGTTTGCCTGCCCTGAGGCTTGCTCCACTCCAGCTAAGTGCCCCAAGGCAACCAGATTAAAGACATCTTGGCTGGGATGACTTTGTAGTTCTGCTGCTCATGAAGACTCATCAGCAGGGCCGAGCACAAGGCTGGAAGGGCCGTCCCACCAGCATCGCTCACCCAAGCTTCCTAAGCACCCTTCATCCCCCGGGACACGGCATTTGCGGGACCAAGGAGCAAGAGGTGAAGTTTGAGGATCCATGGGCGCGCAGGAGGAGGAGGGAGCCCCCCGGGGTAGGGCGGTTCCTGCCTTGTTGCTCGCCATGAGCCACACAGCATCTGTGCAAGGAGACCCAGGCTGCTGAAGCGGCTGCCGAAGCCCAGGAGCAGATGTAATGGGTGAATCTGGCAACACTGGCTCCGCATCTGAATAAAGATCAGCACAAACCATGACGGAGGCGAGTGAGGCCCTGGGGGGCTACAGCCTCCCAGGCCTGTGGGATGAAGGACCTCCTGGTCCCCCATCGCTGCTCCCATCCTTGCACCCGCACTCCTATCCTATGCTCCTATCCTGGCCGCTCCAGGCTTGCACAGCGACACACGGCATCGTGCGGGCAACCTGCTCTCAACCACAACAGCACCGTTTCCAGAAGAGCTGGGAGAGGCCTTTGGAGATCATCTGTTCCAATGTCTCAGCTCAAGCAGGGCCAGAGAGCAGGTTGCCCAGGACTACATCCAGTCAACTGGACATCGACAGGGATGGAGACTCCACAGCCAACCTGGCAGCACATTCCAGTGGTCAACCAGCCTCGGAGCAAGTGGAATCACTGCTGAGCAGATCAACATCAGCCCACAGCAGTTCAGCCCCCAACCTCCTCTTCTTCATGGCAGTTAGGACAACTTTGCTAATTACGCTTCCACACTCCTTCCCTGGCCACCGGCGTGCTGTCATCAACCAGCACGAGGGAAAAAGACTTCCAAAATTAGGTAAGGAGAGGCTTGAAGAAAACTCCAGCCCTTGGACACTGCAACACACTTCGTTTTGCCTAGAGAAACCTGGAACAAAGGACTCTGTCTTCAGAGCTGTGCACGTATGCACTTTAAGGCATTTGCACCTGCCTTAGTGCATGCCCTTGATGTGGCTGTTTGCAAGGAAAAAAACCATGTGTGCCTGTGCATTTCTGCCTATCTGTGTCTGCACACAGGTTTTCTAACACACTTGCCTGTGGGCATTTACTTTGGCATGGCTGGGGGCAAGCACGCCTGTTTATTTGTGTCTGTTCATGTGTCTGCATTCCGCCTGTTTATTGGTACGGGCTGTGTTTCCTTCTGCATATGTTTCTGTGGCTATGTGCCCGCTCACGTAGGAGAGATCCTGTGGCTTCTTGGGGCCATTCCCAGGCACTTCCAACAGCAAAAGACAAGGGGAAATTATCAGACAGCAGCAGAACATGAGAGAAAACACTTAGAAAAGAGCAGAGCCGCGTCAGGAAGTGAGTGCCCCTATGGGCTTCGATGGTTCCTCCACAGCAGAGCTGGGTGTCTGCAAGGGGATGTTGGGCCTGCAAACAAGGCACTATCAGCCAAGCAGAACAGAAGGGAGAGCCAAGGAGGGGGCAAACCCATTACAGGTGCCCCTTGCAAAGACTTCTAACCTACATCTCATCGGCTTTTCAAAGGCACATCTCCCTCCCCACCATTTCTTGGCATCTCAATCAAAGAGCACCTGAAGTGATGCTGCTTTAGACCTCAACTCTGAAAACACCTTCTGCCTCTCTTCTTAGGCCCCTAGCACACACCTGCCTTCAGGAAAAAAATACATCATATTAAGACCATATTACAAGCACCAAACCTGTCCAGGCAGCACACGCAGGGCCCAGGAGCACTAGGCTCCATTGCAGCATCCCAGCAGTAACATCCAGGGTCTTCCCAGCCCAGAGACTCCTCCAAACAACAACCCCTCAAAAGAGCAGCTTGAATGCCCAACACTACTCACAGACACCCATCCATCAGTTCTTTAAATACCTTGGGATGAAGGTCACCAGGCTTCACCAACATAAAGGCTTCCCTCATCACAGGGGTCCTGCCTCTTCCCTTGCTATCACCTGTGAAACACCTGAGCTCTGCCAGCCTTCATTAACAGAGATTAATTGCCTTCATGTCCACACCTTCAGCTTCCTCCTCCGCTTCCCTCTTTGCATGGAATCTAGCAGACTTCCAGGAGGATTCCTCGTTGCTCTGGGTGCCCAATGCCCATTTCATAACGTCCCCATACAGTATTTTATGCTCATCCTGCACCTGGGACATGGTTTCCCCTTCCTGATGGCTTCATGCATGCGGGGGTACCCAGTGTTCCTTCCTGCTCACCCGCACTCTCCACCACGCAGAGATATTAGGGAGCAGAGGGTAGAGTCACTATTCTGCTTTGGCCCTTCCTATCCCAGAAAGCATTCAGTGGCCAAACTCATATCTTCCACATTCCTCATTGGAAGTACAGTGTGGTGTAGCAGGGAGCTTCCCTTGGAGGAGTCTGGGATGCAGGCAGAAGCAAGGATGTGTGCCGGATGCCCGCGCCAGCATCCAATGGCAGAGGCCTGGCGCAAACCCACCACCCAGCACCTCCACAGTTCCCTCAAAGCACCTCGTCCCCGGCTCTTCTCCATCCTTTCTCTGTGTTCGTGCCTTCCTCGGACCTCCAGGGTTTCATGCCCATCCACAATGCAGAGCAGTCGGCACAGGCCATGGTGGGGAGGGACCATTTGTGTTATCTCCATGCCAAAGGTCTCTGGAGGTTCCATCTTTTACGGGATCTTCTCCACCCTTCCTTGGCTCATTTCTTGAGCAAATCTTCCCTGTGCATCTTGGTGGAATCAGCCCAGAGATAATCACAGCAGATACAGGTTGACCTATGGGATTCCTGGAGTGATCAAACTGTCAGATAACAAAATAAATCTTCCTCGTGGGTTGAGGATTAAATCAGAGCGTGTTGACTGCTGCAGCTTCTTATTTATTTCTGTTCTCCTAAATCGCATTTCCCTTCCCCCTATGGTGAGTGCCTGCCGCCCACAGCTATAAATTCCTGCAGACCTTCACGGTGACTTTAGACACGGAGGATTTAACCTTGCCAGATCCTCTTGCCAGCTTCTCTTTATGGTCTCCAAAAGCTTCTGGGGAAGAGGAAGCTTTTGGGAAATGATTCCCTAGCGAGCACCTACCTGGGCACTTTGATTCGGGACAAGACCAAGGGATGTCCCTGCTGCTCGTGCCCACAAATGCAGGCAACACTACCAGAATCCCAAAGCGCTTGTACATCCAATGCCCATGGGCAAAATTCCTTTAGGGCTGGACTGATTTTTGGGCAGCAATCTCCAGCCTTTCATTAGATCCTGCTTTCCTAAAGCCCGGAGATGGTTTTGCTGCATTTCTCAGCTAGGTGATCTTGGCTCCAGCATCCTTGTGCATCCCAGTGGAGATGCTCCAGGCCCTGGTTTCCCAAAGCTCCCGGTCATTTTGCACACAGTCATTTTTGGCTGCCCTCGGTAGGGCCAGGAGCTCAGACCCAGCTGAGGCCTCCTCGGTGCCAACCCGGCAGCTTCGTCAAGCAGCTGAGCCCTGTCGGTCGGGCACAACGGGCTCCTCGTGACGCACTCCGAGAGCCGCTGGCAGAACCCCGGCTCCCTCCGCGCTCGCTCCCACGGGAGCATCCGGCGGCTCACGAGCAAGGAGAGGGCTCCTGCATCCCGCACCTCCGTTGGGGCGCTGGAAATCCACCCATCCCCTTTCTCACCTCCTGGGACCTTCCAGAAAAACTTGGAAAGTGCTGGGGTATCACACCCATTCATCCGCAGGGACATCAGGGATAGAGACAAGAACGGCTCCGCTTCATCCAGTGGGAACATCCTCCCTGTCCTATAACCCTCGAGAAGGCTCAGAGGGAACTCACGTGCTGCATTTCTTTTCCGAAAGCACCTTGTTAGCAAAGTATCCGTTTTTTTCTAGCTGGAAAAAAGAGCCCGAGCCCCTGTAAGCGGATTGGGGGTTGATGAGATTTGACTGCAGGATGTGAATGGGCTAAAACATCTACAATGAGGCCGCCGCTCCTTCCGTTCACTATCGCCATCTGAAATTCTTCCCAAATTATTGCATCAGGATTTCCTTGCCCGCCCATTTGCATTTTATATCCGCACCAAAATAGGCCTTTATAAACAGCACAAGCTTTATCTTGACTCTAACCAGCGCCCTCGACTTAAAGCTAAATGCATAATTTACTGCAAATTAAACTTAATGGGACTAGAATAATTATGTTGACTTTTGGAAGTACTTAAGGATAAATACATGATTAGATATTTTGCACACTGCCAGGAAATATTTATTTCGAAATACAAATTCCTCCCATTGAGCCATTTGATGGAATATTTAGAGGTGACACTATCAGCATAGAGATTACGGTACCATTAAGGCCACTTAAATAAATTACCCGGCTGCATTTTCAGCAGTCGAGAGGTGGGAAGTCTCCGATGAAAGGCACTGGCTGCACCTGCCACATGGGACACGACCCTCATCCAGGCACCTCAGCACCGGTTGGATGTCCCTGACTCCGCTCGCCCCTTCCAGAGTGGATGCAGGAAGGCAGTGGGTGCATCCAAGCACAGCAGTGCCAGCAGCGGGATAGGAGCTAATCCCAGCTGGGATTATACCGGCTGCGACCTGCGTGGTCTCCTCCATCAGCACCAGGAGCTTTGGCAAGCAGCATCCATGCGTGATCCGGGAGGATGGATGTTGATCAGGGACCAGCGATGGGCTCACCCGGCACCGCCAGAGTCAGGATTAGGGAATGAGCACACGGACAAGAACATCCAGGTCACCCCCAAGGACAGCGGGATGTTGGCTTGGGGAAGTCACCCTCAGCCCTATCAGACCAGCATGAGCAAGGAGTTGAGCTGCCGAGGAATTTCCAATTCCCAGGTTGGGAATTGGGCGGTGTGGCCGGATTAGTTATCGGAACGCAAAGGGCTCCTTCAGAGCAGCTCCAATCCATCAGTGTCCTGCCCCGTGCGCCCAATGGATGAGCAGGAGCAGGGACATCTCCATGGACAGGCCACCACCTCTCGTCCTGGGGGAACAGAAACTCCCCTTTTCCCTAAACAGGATGTTGGAATGAAGGGGAAATCCATTGGTTTGGGGGAAAGAAGGTCACCAAATTAAGACCAAAGACCAAGCCAAGGTCTTTGGAAAACCCACGGGATACAGTTTGGGATATGGTTTTCCATCGTGAACAGCCAGTGACAGTTAAACACAACCCGCCGGGAACAAGGACTGGGGAGCCGGGAACGCTGCCCTCCCCAGGACCTGCCGCCCCCAAGGCCACCGGGAACGATGACCCTGGGGACACATCCAGCCCTGGGTCCCCACCAGGCCAGGACCCCCGGCAAGGGCCAGGATCCCGCGGGTGCTCCCAGCCCTTCCTAAGCACAACCCTTGCTTTTCATTTGCATTATCCCCCTTTTTGTTATTTATCAGTAAAATGTAATTACAACATCCTTCACAAACCTTAATTAAAGATGAAAAACAGTCCTGACAAGTCAATTAGCTTTTTTTTTTTTTCTTTTTTTTTTCCTCCCCCCTCCCCCCCCTCCTTAGCCTCCATTAAATTAAGACTCAAGTGTTACTGGAAGTGTTTAATATCACAACACATTAAACCCGAGGCAGCTCCTTAATAAATAAATCACTGCAGACATTGCCAGAGCTTTCTTATCCTGCAGCCCTTTCTTACGCTTTTATTTTGCAGTTGGGAAACATGGAAGAATTTCTCTTTCCTTTGGTGTTTCTTTTTCCTAGCCTTTCCACATGGGAAAACCGAGGCTGAGAATAAGCCCAGGGGATCCTGCCGGCAGCAGAGGAGCAATGAGGTTTAACCTCCATGCAGCAGCCGGGAGCTTTTGCCCGGTCCTGATTTTGGGATGGTTTTTGCTGCTTTTGCAGTTACACACACATCTAGATTTCCAGCCATGCACCCAAAACCTTAGGGGAAAAGATGAGGAGGAGGAGGAGGAGGAGGAAGCTGCAGGAAGGAGGGAAGTTTTGGCTCCGCAGGGCAGTGAAAGAAACCCAGAGGCCATCACGAATTGGGGAACATTTATTTAGGCAACTCATTTTCTTAAAAGAAAGCAAAAAAAAAATCATTAGAGTAATTAAAAAAATAAACTAAAGCAGTTGACAAGAGGCGGGTGCGCGCGGTGCAAGAGCCGCTTCCTCCTCCGGCAGCCGCCCCCGCAGCCGCATCGGCCCCTCCGGCACGGGCAGCGTTTTGGGTGGGAATCCTGCTTTCCGTGTGGACACAAAGTCATTCCGATGTGGGGTGGGATTTTTGTCTCTTTTTTTTTTTTTAAAAAAAAAAAAAAAAGGGAAAAAGAAAAAGCACCACTCCAATCTGTAATACCAATAAACGTTATCCATCTTAAGAAGGGTATTTATAATTTTATATATATTTCTATATATATATTCCTATGTACAAGATGGCCTCGCCTCGGGGCACGCAAGCATCTCTGGCCAGGCTGGATATTGGCTGCTCTTCCAGGCTGCCCTTCCCAAGAGATGCTTGGAATACCCAGAGATATCCAGCAAGGAGATATTATAAAAAAAAAAAAAAAAAAAAAAAAAAAAAAAAAAAAAAAAAAAAGGAAAAGAAAAAAGAAAACGAAATCTCACTTTTAAAACATATGTACAACTCCTCCGAGTCTCTGTTTTCTCATGGGGGCTAAAGGGGGTTTCCGTTTTTCTTTTTTTAATTTTTCGTTATTGTTTTTTCCTGGCCACGTTGCCCCCGCGTGCAGGAGAAGCGGCTCCGGCACCACCAAACCCCCAGTGCCGACAGGAGCCTGGGACATCCCCAAAAGTAGATTTTCAAGCCAAAAATAAGAATAAATCCAAATTCTGCGTTCTAGGTAGCCACGTGGGGCGGTACCGGCCCCTGCGCCGGAGCACCCGGCGCTTCCGCCTTCGAGCCTGGCTGCGGAAAGGAGGGGATTTGGGCAAAAGGCGGCGGTTTTGGCAAAGCCGCTCCCGTGGGGCCAGGGCTGGCGACGCTGGAAGCGGCAGGGGAAGGAGCCGAGAGGGGCAGCGGGCGGGGAAGCCGACGGACGGGTGTTCCATAGCCCTTGGAATCGGTTGTAGCGAGTCAAGCAGCGAGGACGCGGCCAAGCCAAGGGCTCCGGGCGGCTCCCGCGGGGCAGCCCCGCGTCGCCCCGGGCTCCTCAGCTCAAGGCACGAGGGCAGATGCTGCTCGCGGCCGTCCCGGCACAGCCGTCGGCTCCGCGCGCGGGGCCGGCAGCTGGAGCGCACGCGGGGTGGATCAACAGCCTGGAAAGCCCGGGCAGGAGGCCGCCCAGGGCAACGGGAAGCCGGAGCTTATTCCTGTCTGGAATTGCAAATGTTTAACGCGCAAGTGTTTGCATATGAATAAATCCTCTGAAACAGAGGGAGGGAAGAGATTTGTCTTGGGATGCTCTTCCCCACTTGGAAAGTGGCTGGAAGTTTGCCCCAGGTGAGCTCAGCCAGGATTCAAGCATCCTCCGAGGGGTTATCCAGCCTCTGGATAACACGGCATGCATCCCAAGGCCCGGGGAAATGGCTCCTCCACAACCAGGATTTCTCCCTCCCCACAAAAATACCCATAACTGCTACAAAATCAGGTGAAAAAAAGTGCATTTTGGCACAGCTCGTCCCCCTGCCACCACTGGGGACCTCTGCGCCACCTCGCCAGGATTAGCCTGGCGCCGGCTCCCTGGATTAGCCCCAGGACACCCCTCTGGTATCCACAGGGACTTCGGCCCCTCCATCCAGGCTGAGAGCTCCTCCGGCTGAGGACAGGGCTCTCCTAAAGCAATCGGATTCACCCCAGCGCCCTCCTAATCCCGGGAATAATCCCCATGCCTCCAAGGGCGGGTTTTATCCTGGGACTTTCAAGGAAAAAAAAACAACCCCAATTTTACCTGGGGGCAGCCGGGGAGGCAGGGCCTGGCTGACGGATTCCGGTGGGATCACATTCCCACTTGGGACCTACCTTTGGGGACACTCCTGCCAGCCCACGGCCACCAAGCCTGTCCCCACCACAGGCGGTGGCACCAGCACCATCCACCTTCGCAACCCATAGCGAGGGCAAAGGAGCAGCCAGCGGCCCGCAGGACATGGCAGGACCCAAATTTTCCGTTTTTCTCTTGAATTCGTTCAGGAATTCAGTGCTGTGGGTTTCAAGGACTGCACAGGATCAGCCAAGCCCAAGGGGAACCAGCGTTTCCTCGGGCTCCTCGCCCCATGCCCCGTGTTCACATCCATCCCGCAACCAGGGCCGGGTACCCAAAATGGGGGCAACTCACAGAAATAAAAGGGTGAAGGTCAAACTCATGGTTAGCTCAGGGCGAAGCTCAGAAAACTCCTTTCAGGGTCTTTGCTGCAGATCAGGGCTTGGCCCCACAAAGGGCAGGACCTGCCAGTTCCTCGCATCCTCCCGGGCTCCTCCAAAGAGCAGCTTCCACTGCACGGGCTACTAAAAAAATGACGTCTCATCTCTGAATATCCATCGTGCCCTTGCTGGGAAACGGGCGTGGGATCCTTCAGCCTCTTCCTCGGTCTCTGCTTCAGCTTCAGGGGTGCCCGTGCGCCGAATCCATTGCCAGGATCCACAACCTGGCTGCGGCAGTGGGTGCAGCATCCAACCCACATCCAACGTGCACAGGGTGAGAGGAGGGGAAGGAGGATGGAGAGCGGAGCACGAAGGCCGGGAATGGCCTGTCCTCACGTCCTGCCTTTCTTTTCTCGCTCGATTTTAGGTTTTTCCTGCCGTCCTTGGCCGTTTTCCCCCTCCTCGCCTTCGGCACGAGCTCGGCGTCCGCGTGCAAAATGCAGTTTGGCACAACCCACCACGCACAAGCACCGCCTTCGCTCCGCCGGCCGGGTGCTATCTGGTCTCCAGCGCCTCCAGGTATTCCAGCGCTAAGTCGTAGCAGAAGTGGTACTGCTCCTGCAGAGAGAGCAGAGAGGGTGGTGAGAGCCCCAGCACAGCGCCGCGCTGCCCCTCGCCAAGGCAAAAGAAGTCACAACAGCCCTAAGGAAAATCAGAGGAATTTGGAAACTTCCCACTAAATGGAGGGAAACAGCCCCAGGTCCCCTGGAATGCAAAGATTTTGCTCCAGTCTCATCCTTCCACTTGCTACATCCTGATTTTTCACAGGGAGTGAAGAGTCATTTTGATGCCAGAGATGGAAACTGCCCTGCAAAGACACCACGGGAAACGGTTTGACCCTCCCTGAGACCAGGGAAAGCGGCCTGGGGTTTCCAGAGCGGTTTCCCCCAGCTCCGAAATCGGGGACAGTTGAACTTCCGAGTTCGATCCAAGTTACAACTGGTTTTTGCACCCGTGCAAGTTCATTGACCTCGCTGATTCCGTGGTCCGGGCTCTGGATTACTGGGGAATTGCTGCCTGTGGAAACATCCTGCCGGGAGCTGCCAGGAATCGTTTTCATTACAAGTATTGCTGCTGCAGCAAGAAAACTGCCGCTTTCCCTCCCAGGGAGTGTGAAGCTGCTGCATTTGGGTGTTTGCCTTGTGGGGGAAGAGGAAGGGAGAAAAAGGCTTGGGAGTTTTTCCTTTCTCCCAGTCTCTGTTTCTCATTTCCATTTGCTGAAAACCAAGTGTCCTGTGGGAAAATGCAAGGCTGAGTGCGGGAGTGCCTTGCTGTTTGGGTCAAGGTTGTCCCCATCTCTGCACCTCCTGGGACTGCCAAGCTCTTCTCCATCCACCCTCAGAAATTCCAGTCCTCCCTTCAAGCCTCCAACAAGCAAAACAGAGAAGGGGAAAGAAAACAGGGAGAAAAGGAGGTTTGGGACAGGATCGTCTCTCCCCTACTGCCGTGTCCTCTGCCACCAGGAAGGGGTTGAGCCACCCCAAGAGCAGCCACGGGGAGTCACCCAGGAGGGTGGGCAGCTCATTGGGGACCCCACAGAAAAGGGCTTCAAAGCGAGGAGGCTGTGACAGCTGATATGAAAAGCACATAATGCTTCCGGATTAAGCAAAGGGATTGTTTCCATTTATTATAATAGAAAACTAAACCCCAGGGGCAAGCAGCGGGGGAAGGTGCTCGGGCTGAGCGAGCGGCAGCGCGAACCAGCGACGGTCTAGCTGCTCCGCACCCCGCGCGGGGATCCGCCTCCCCCGTGGCTCCGTCAGATTGGGATGCCCGGAATAGACATTTCAGGTTCATTCCAGGCTGGAGGACACTTGCATGTTGATCTCAAGCGCAGCTTTTTTTTTTAATACCCCGCAATTTAGCCCAATGGGCCCCGTGACTTCACACTTGTCACTTCATCTTCTGATTATGTGCAGCCCTCCCTCTGCCCCCTGCCCTCGCTTTCTCCCTCCACTTTAATTCCTAATGTAAATCACATCCCCCTGAAAACCATTTCATTTTGCAACTTAGGGCTTTTATAATCCAAATGGGACAACCATTTCTGGCTGACTTGCTTTCAAAACACCATAAGGCACCTGGATTCCTCCAGTGGAAAAGGAGAGCTGACCACATGCCTTCCCTCTCTTTCATCCTGACAGCAGGAGCCTGCAACAAGGCACAGGCCTTTCCTGCTCCTGCGTGGCAGGAAATGGAGAAAAGCTATGGGTAAAACGCCTTAAAAATACTTTAAAACACTTAAAAACATGATTTGAGATTCGGGAGCTGTTAGTCAGGGTGGCGGGGCAAGCATTCCCCAGGGCTTTTTCCAAGGGAAGGGCCACAAGGAACCAGGACAGGGACAGACTGGGATGGATGCTGGCAGTATCCAACGCTTACCAAGGTCTCTACCATATTTGGCTTGTAGTTGCGGAGGGTCTTTGCAGCATAGAAAACATCGACCATGTTGTGACACTTGATCATCTCCAGGATCATGGCAGAGGCACAGAAGGTGCCACTCCGGCCACCCCCATTCCTGGTGGGAAAAACACAGTGTGAGAGAGGAAAGAACCACCCACATTAGATAGCTGTGGGATTTTAATGTCTCTGGCACCTGGCAGGGTTCGGCTCCTAACCCTGCCATGACCTGGTTCCTTGTGTGACCTTGTGGAGGACACCCTGTCCTCTGGGACTCTCCCATTCTGCAGGGCATCTCTGTGCTCTTCGCAGAGCTCATAACCCCTTGGAGAGCACTGGCTGCAGGAACCAGACATGAACACATCCCATATCTTGCCCAGCACATCGGCTCCCAGGATATCTCCACTGTTCTTGGAGTGAAATCATCTGACATGCTCACATTTGCTCCCCTAGCAGCCGAAGAGGATGGAGGAGAGGAAGAGAAAATGTGATGCTGGCATTCTGTAATGCATGCTCTCAAATTATCCTTCGGCTAATGAAGATGGACGAGGCTTTAATTAATTTTTGATTAAAGGCTTGCCTGCTGTCTCTCCCAATTTGAGAACGTGCTAGGTCCCATACAAGGAAAGCGGACACGTGTGAGCACGTCCAGGCAGGCACGCAGGCCGGCGGGGTGAGGGGCAGGCAGAGACAGCTGCAGCCTTGACAAGAAGCAAGAGGCTGGTTGCACAGCTCCTGTCCACCCCTCTGTCACCCCGTGCACGCGTGGGACCTGGTGACACACCTGGCATCTGTGCTGAGGCTCGTTGCAAAGGGAGCCATGGTGCAAAGGATGAGGTGCTGCTCTGTGTAAACAGGCATCACTTCTACTGAGCACCCCACTAAGTGAGAGGAACTTTGGTGCTTAAACTCGCCCAAACTGGTTGGTCCAAAGTGGTTTGATTTTCACCCAGGCAGGAAATTGCCTTAGGGGCTTTTCGGAGGTTGTCTTGGCAGGACTACAGCCCAGCCAGCTGATGGGAGTCACTCACAAGCAGTGCACGACTGTCCTCCCGTCACCACTCTCCTTCTGCCACCTCTCCACTTGGGCCAGGAGGTGCAAGAAGGACTTCTTGGAGTCTGGGGTGTCCCGATAGGGCGACCACCGGAGGTATTGGAAATGCCGGACCATCAGGTGCCCTTCCTGCAACTAGGGAAAAAAGAAAAAAATAAACTTGATTAGCTTGAACCTATGGGCTGTCCTCATTTGTCTCCATGGTAGGCTTAATGGGGGAGAGGAGGGCTTTGCCCAACATTAATGCTAGAGGAAGAGGGACATCAGGAGCACTCACACCAGAGCAAGCCAAGCTTAAGACCCCTCAAGCTTCCCAGCCTTGTGCAGTCTTTGGGCACACCTGTACTGGCTGCTGCGGGTCCCTTCAAGTCACCCTCCGACCTCGTGGATGAGCAGATGGCACCAGCCCGTGCTGAGTGGCTGCTGGAGGCAGCTGCGCCCACCACGTGCACACCAAGGGCAGCTTGGCTACCTGCTACCAACCTGCCGAGCACCCCCAAACTTCCCTAGCACGTCCAAATTTCCCTGGCCTTGCACGCAGGAGACCCCAGGAGATGTTTTTTTTCATGTTCGCTGCAGACCAAGCGGCTCATGAGAAGCTCCCGCGCGCACAGGCAGAGCGCGGTGGAAGCGCCTTAAAACCCTCGTAATCTAGTTAGTTTTAAACTCTAATCTGGTTAGCGGGCTCTGCAAGGGGAAGGATTACAGCCACGAAGCGAAGCAAGGCCAAGCTTCAGCCAGACGTGGGGCTCGGCTCTTCCTCGGAAACACTCCGGGCGTTCTGATGGCACGAAGGAGCTGCGCGCGCGCTGGAGTTGCCAACAGCGGCACACGCACAACGTGCTGCGGGGACAGGAGGGGATCAAACACAGATTTCCAGCTCTGGATGGCTCCATCCACCTGTTTTGGGTGTGCAGGGCAAGCACCGAACCTCAATCACAGTCGGCAGAACTCAATGCCTATTAAAATCAGCCCCCGGGGCTTCCATGCAGAGGCAAGCGGGAGAGTTGGGGCCGTCTGAGCGCCCATCTCGTTACACAGGGTGGCAAGCAAAGGAATCCAAAGGCATCTGATTTAAGGGGCCCGGCTGGTGAACTTGGCTCTGACACATCAAAGGGGCTAAATCGGGTCCAGGCTCGCTTCAAGCCTTGGTGAAACCCTCAAAATAGAGCGACTGCTGGCCCGAGGCCACCAAGGAGCGCAGTAAAACACCGCGGCTTTCCTGGAGCTCTGCCGGCTTCCTGGGAG
This sequence comes from Nothocercus julius, assembly GCA_013398735.1. Classification (NCBI taxonomy): domain Eukaryota; kingdom Metazoa; phylum Chordata; class Aves; order Tinamiformes; family Tinamidae; genus Nothocercus; species Nothocercus julius. Next base: position 404,910 of record VZSV01000226.1, on the reverse strand, counting down.
CTCCGTTTGGGTGAGCAATCTGGCTGCGACGGGCAGCCCTCCCAGCGCCTCGACACTTCTGTTTCCAGGGGGAAGCCAGAGAGGGAAGGATGAAACAAGGGAGTGGAGGAAAAATGGGAAAAAACTCCTCTGACAGCCCAGGAAGAAAAGGTTCCAGATGCTTTTGGCTCTTAGGATTTGTGACACTGCCCCGATGCCAAGGTCGAGCCTGACTCCCACCTGCAGCCGGGAGCAGCCGGGAGGGCTTGGCAGGAGTTCGGCTTCTCACACTTCGGCAGCGCTGCTCCGACAGGCTGTTCCCTGGGGAAGCAGCTCCTAGATGCAGAGATTTCATTCGCGGCGCATTTTAATTTAGCAATGGGTATATTCTGCAACCTGCACTCAGGCCGCAGAGAGCAAAGCACGCTCGGTGAGGGATTTCTTGCTGACATCCAGGCAAGGCCAGATGCTCCCGTGGGGAGCGCTAATCAAAACCCTCTTTGCATTAGATTCCACGTAATCAGCCAGGATTTATCTTACTTGACCCCTGTTTTCCCACGCCGGAACACTCTCCCCTGCTAGAATGTCAATCAAGTCATTTGTTCCCTTCTCAGCTCCTTAATTCTCATCTGCCCAATGACCTCCAAGAGTGCTCTGGCCTTCTCGGCAGCCCTCGGGAGATTTACGGGCCGCAGGGACATCTCTTCATGGTCGGCATTTCTTGGTCGATCAGCTCTTTCTCTCCATCTCTTCCCCTGTGTACGACTCCACACGTGCTGTTCATCACGATCACTGCCCTTGCCCAACTTAGCTGCATTTCTCTTCATTTACGGGCAAGCAGAACTGGTCAAGTGTGAAAACCAGGTGTGCAGCAAATGCTGAGACAAGAAGGAAAGAAAAACCTGTGCGAATCTTCTAGGCCATCAAGCAAGCTGCTCTGGCAGTTCCATGGACACCACAGAGCTGTTCTGAGGATTCTCCATCGACGACATAGCGGTATGTCAGGATACAAAATGACTTCCAGCGAGGAGGAGAAAGGTATTCCCGGGGAGTCGTCTGAGGTCTTTGCAAGGGGACGTGAACTCAAGAAAAACTAGATTAAGCCAAGGAGATTGTGACAAGCTCCTCGCTGCTGGAAGGAGAACTGGGGTTGCACCCTCTGGAAGGAGCTGGATTAGGCTGAAGGTGTCAGCATCTGTATCACAGAATCGTTAAGGTTGGAAGGGACCTTTAGAGATCATCTAGTCCAACCCCCTGCACACACAGGGGCACCTAGAGCAGGTGGCTCAGGACTGTGTCCAAGCAGGTTTGGAAGATCTCCAGAGAAGGAGACTCCACAACCTCTCTGGGCAGCCTGTGCCAGGGCTCTGGCACCCCCACTGTTAGGAAATTTTTACTCAAGTTCCTGTGGAACTTTTGGAGTTTCAATTCGTGGCTGTTTCCTCTAGTACTATCAGTGCTCACCACTGAGAAGAGGCTGCCCCATCCTCCTCACTGCCTCCCTTGAGGTCCTTACAGACACTGCTCAGGTCTCCTCTCAGCCTTCTCTTCTCCAGGCTGAACAGGCCCAGCTCTCTCAGCCTTTCCTCACAGGGCAGATGTTCCAGGCCCCCGATCATCCTCGTAGCCCTGCGCTGGACTCTCTCCAGCAGCTCCACATCCCTCTTGAACGGGGGAGCCCGGAACTGGACACAGTACTGCAGGTGTGGCCTCTCCAGGGCTGAGTGGAGGGGCAGGATCCCCTCCCTCGATCTGCTGCAGACGCTGCTCTTCATCACCACACAGTTAGTTTATATAACACCTTTCCCAGCTGTGCAATGCTCTTCTCCAGCACTGCGTTGCTTCTCTCGGTGCATAGAATCATAGAATGCTTAAGGTTGGAAGGGACCTCTGGAGATCATCTAGTCCAACCCCCCTGCACACGCAGGGTCACCTACAGCATGTGGCTCAGGACTGCGTCCAAGCGGGTTTTTGAAGATCTCCAGAGAAGGGGACTCCACAACCTCCCTGGGCAGCCTGCATCATCCTCCTTCCCTCCAAAGGAAGGGCTCCAGCCCTTCTCCAAAGCAGCAACCAACTGAGCCAGTCCCTCCACGGAAGCGGGCTCAGCCAGCAGAGCTGGGAGACTCCCAGCTCTGGCCTGGGGCCCACACGGAGGTAGGAGAGCACCTGGACACGTGCACATACACACACACACACACACACACACACACACACACACACACACACACACATACACCCTCCGCTGCCGGGGAACTGCTGGAAAGACCCTCACCCGTGCGATGTTCTGGACTCGGAAGAGCCGAGACACGAGGTCCTCGTCAGCTGCTCCGGAAACATATTCTACTTCCATGGGGCCGTACTGCTGGAGCCCAGGTTCGGGCCAGTACTGCAGGCAGGGCTGCGGAGAGAAGAGGTAGAGCTCGGCACGGGGAGCCGGCACGCGGGAGCGCAGATGGGACGGAGCTGCCTGCCGTGCACATGGCCACAGGCACCGCGCGGGACACCAAGACGGGCTCCTGGCCAGGCCGGATATCCGACGCCGGGAGCAGGAGCCACTTTCCCATCACTCACAGTGGAGTCATGGCACGCGGCTGGAGGGGGGTGGCCTCTGCTGAGAGCTCAGGTCCACCCTGCGCTACGTCCACTCAGCCCTGCCCTGACCGCCTGAACACAACTGCTTCAGCAATGAGTTTATCCATCCTCGTCCCTGCCTTGTCGCAGCCCAGGACAAGGCTGATCCTGCGGCATCACAGAGCAGGATGCGGCTGGCCCTAAGGACACCTCCCAGGCCATTCTGCTTCCTAACTTTGGAAGGAGCTTCTCAAGAGCAGCTCAGCACCAGGGTCACCCCTCTGACCGCCTTCTAAGAGGGACAGATCCCAACTTGCAAAGTAGCAGCCCCAGAAAGGTGTCGGATGCTCCAGGAAAGCAAATCCCTCGCGCTGCGCCCGGTACCGGGGCTGATGGATCCCTCCAGCCAAGGGTCAGGAACGCGACTGTTTTCACCCCACAGCTGCTGGGAAATCAGCGTCAATACAAAATATACGATGTTTGTCATTGCACTGTAATGGAACATTTAGCATTTCAGGCCATCTAACGGCTCGGGCCTAACTGCATGGCAAATGTGTTTGAGAAATAATTGGTTATTAATAGGAACTATAAATCTCCGAGATCTGTAAGCCTTCTAGACTCCCAGCTATAATTTGGATATTAAAACTTCCTTCGGCAAGACATAGTTCAAGTGAGGGATATACCCTCTAAGTCACCTTTCAAAGCTGCCTGCTGTAAAGGCCAATTTATTACCTGTTGGTCCTAAACTGGTAAACATTTAACACCCAGATAAATATCGTTGCACAGACATCCCTGAAGGATAGATGTCCACAGGGAAGCAGGGTTGGGTAGTGGAGAAATAAGGCAGCATTGGACCGTGCCAGAGAGCACCCGCAGACGGAGCTGACGGGTTGCGGAGAGCAAAGAGCTGCTCTCCCACGCGAGATCCAAAAACTGCATCCTCCTCCATCACAGCCACGTCTGTAGCCCAAATGCTCCTGCTCTAAAACCTCTTTGCATGAAGAGGGGAGGGGGCAGGTCCGTCCCCTCCGCAGGGGAGCTGCTCAGGGCTTGAACATCGTCCCGCACAAAGGTCCTTCTGAGCCTGCAGCTTTAGCTCAGCACGTTTGCATGTGCCATGTGCAAACACCAAATATAACATAGACAGCCATATAGCTCTTATAGGACAACTTCATGCGGGGTCACTGCTCCATCCATCCGTGTTCTCCTCGCCAACAGTGCAGCTGCCATTTGGGGTCCTTCGCTTCGAGTCTGTGATCTCAGCTCGTAAAATAATCTGGCTAATGAAGTCTTCTCCAGACATCCATTAGAAGTCTATAATGCTAATTTTATGTAAAAATCCAATACGTCTCCTCACTGAATTAACATTATGGACCTGTAATGGACTCTTAAACCTGCGGCAGTAGCAGCTGTGCAGGGACCCGCCTGGGGAAGGGTGCGGCGGGAGAGCAGAGCTGGAGAGGCTCAAACAGCTCGAGCTCCCAGGGGACCTGGGGGCGCCTTCTTGTCCCCTCTCTTTGGGGGACAGGGGACAAGTAACATCTGCCCTCCAGCGCAGCAGACCTACCCATCCCACCACACCATAAACCCAACTTATTGAGCGGTCAGCACAAGGCACTGGTGCCCTTGGAAAAAGTCAAAGCTTGCTGAGCCCGAAACACAAGCTCCTCCAGGGAAGAGGGTGGGCGACGGGACCCGTCGAGACCGTACAACCGGCCAGGGCAGGGAGCAAAGAGGAAGGACACGTCTCGCTATGGAAACGCTGTTCTGGAGATGCATCTCCAACATGGGAACCAGGAGAACCCCATTTCACACTCAGTTTTACCCAAACCCGTGTGAAGAGCCAAGGTGCCCACAGAAAGAGGAGGATAAAACCAGTTCTTTACCTCCAAGCCCTCCTGTGTCTCGCTACCCCTAGATCTCCCTGGGGCATACACTGACTTAGCCCACAGTATGGCCACATCAAAACAACGTCGCAACAGTCATGATAGAAGTCAGGCTGGTTGGTGCTCCCTCTTGGACTTCAATTAGCCAACTCTGTGCTTCAGGAGGCTAAAACCCAGCTCCTATTGACAGTCCCATCTCCTTTTCCGGAGCAGATGGCGCTCGGGGCAGGGGCTCCGGCCATGCTGATGCTACCAAAAGCCGGGGGGCGTCGGGGGCGGCCCGGCCGCGGCGCGCACTCACCCAGGCGGAGTTGGACTGGTTGAGCTGGTTGAGCATGACGATGGAGGTGCAGCCGTAGTCGTACACCAGCCGCCAGAAGTCAGTGGTGGTGTTGGGCAGCGGGTGCAGGGTGACGACGAAGGCAGCGCTCCTGGTGTAGCTCTGCAGAGGCGGAAGGAGCACGGTCAGCTCAAGGGCAGTCCCCCAACCCCCCCCCGGGCATGAACGCAGTGCCCAGTGTCACAGATCTACAAAATGGTTGAGGTTGGATGGGACATCTGGAGATCAGCTAGTCCAACCACTCTGTCCTCCCTACAGGACAATCTTGTGAAGGTCACCGCATTGCCCAGGTCTCGCGTCCCACCCTCCCAAGTTAGCTTCAGCGAAGAGAAGGAAAAAGGGCCAGGCACAGCAATTCCTGGTGCAAGGGACACGCGTTGCCCCTCCAGGTTCTGCAAGCAGCAGCCAGCACAGCGATGGGTTCCACTCCGACCACATTTCCCTGCTCCAACTGCCACCAACTGCACCGACACCATGAGCAAACCTGCTCCGAGACCTCGGAAGTGCTTAACCTCCTCCAAGACTCATCTTGGTGCTCCCAGCACTATAAAAATCCGTCCAAATCGTCTCTGCGCTTGGCTCTCCTAGTGAGGGAGATCACACCTATGATCCACGAACAAGCGTGAACCACGGACACCAGATTGGGAAGCTAACAGGACCACAGTGCTCCAAAGTCCCTGAGAATCAAGAGAAAACCTTCTATAAGCAGCAAAAAAAGAAAAAAGTCAAGAAAGAAATGATTCTCACTCGTTCTTCAAAAGCGCCAAGTGCTTTCAGGGCACCTCTCCATCTCCAGCCGCATCTGCCTTATGTCGCTGCTCCTCTGCCAGGCGTATTTAAGGCGAGGGAGCATCTCTGCAAGGTGTTTTTGTACTCGCTGGCTTTCCTCTCCCCGTTGGGGAGCGATGGAAGGTATTTGGGGAAGAAGAACCCTTGAGACCCCTCCTGCATGTCACCCCTTCACCTGATATAGAATCAGTATGGTTGGAAAAGACCTTCAAGATCTTCAAGTCCAACTGTAAAATATCTGTAAAACCGTAAAAATATGTCAAGACTCAGCCTGGCCCCTTGCAGCGTTGGGCAGCACCGGGAGTTCAGAGAGTCTCACCCCTTCACTGCACCCACCTGCGTCAGAGCAGGACCCTGGAGGGCCCCGTTCTCCCCAGCAAACACAAAAGGGACCCAGAGAAGGCAGGTTGGGATCCCTGTCAGGGCGGGAGCAGGCGCTGCGCCCTGGAAGGGCTGCACGGCCGCGCTCCGAGCACGGCGGCAACGGGCAGGGACACCCATCGAGTGGGACACACGGACAGACTGACCGAGCCAGCCGCTTTGGCACGTAGAGGGAAGGAGATGTTTTATCAGAGAGGAAAATGGGTTTATCCCTTCAGCAAGAATTTCACCTAAAGGGCTTTTTCTATCTGCAGAGCAAATTCTCCTCTTTGACCTGGGCTGTCCCTGTAGCAGAAATTAGGGAAAGGAGGCTCAGTGATGTATAAAAATAAGAGAGAGATGCAAACCCCGAGCAAACTGAACACAAAGCTCACGTGCCAGGCAAGCCAGAGCCCTGAGCTCGCTGCAAACTGCTGCCTGGTGCCCCAGAGCCGCTCTTAGCAGCCGCCTTCGGGTTACAAACTGCTTTTGCTGCGAGAGTCGCATGAAGCAACAACGCAAGAAACAGCCTCCAGGCACAAAATGCCAAGCTTGGCCAGAGCACGGGGTGCCCAGATGGAACAGAGGCACGGAGCAGAAGGGCACGAAGGGAGCGATGCCCGCAGTGCCCCACTGGCCGCACGTGCAGGCACCCCGAGCACCCCAGCTCCCTTGGGGAGACACAAAGCGGTTTGGGCTGCCAGAGGCTGTGGTCTCTACACTCCGGTTTGCAACGCCAGCAGGTTTGGGAGAGCTCCCGCGTTTCCTCCTGGCAGCAGAGGGACACGTGCACAGGAGCACGGCAGCTTTTGTGCCACCGGAGAGGGGCACGCGGCAGCGCCGCCCGCGTGCACGGGGCCAAGCTGCACAGCGCGAAGCTCCGGGCCAGCAATTCCCTCCGGAGAGCTTCCTCTCCCTTTGCAGCACAGAGCTTCCCTAGGAAACAAATGAGGACGTGGCCCCGACCTTCCTTTGTGTGCGGCTCGTGAGAGCAGATGAAAAGCGCTTTCAAAGCGAGCGAGAGGTCACTGCACAAAGGAAGCGGGGAAGGACCCAGCTCGGTGAGCCCGGCCTCGTGCTCTGAGGCCGCAGACAGAGCTCAGCCCGCACACGAGCCCGGGGCAGCGCGGCTCTCTGTGCGTCTGTGCAATACAAGGCTGGGCCTTCCACCCGAGCCCAGCTTTGACTTTGAAAAGCCGTCCTGCAGCCTAAGGTATCTCCACTGAATGCAATCCGTGCGGCTCCTGTAACCCTGTGGGTGCAAAATTGCACTAAAATTGGTGCAAAAGCCACCCTGCAGCCTAAGGCAGCTCCATCGAACGCAATCCATGCAGCTTCTGTGACCCTGGGGGTGCAGAACTGCACCAAGAACCTCAGTGTTTGCACCAGCGAGGATGCTTAGGCTGTCCCCCTGCGAGCTCCCTTTGGGACACCATGGAGGTGACCCCAGCAAAAGGGGCCTGAAAGGCTCTCGGAGTGGTGAAAGCTCAGGAAGGAGGCGCAGCCCTTCCCCGCCACGCGCTTACATCGGTTAAGGCCGCGTTGATGTAGTTGTTGCTGTCTCCATCCACGGAGATGAGGAAGGGCAGGCAGCGGTCGGGCGGCAGGACGTCCATGCTGCGGTTCCTCTCGCGGTTGCGGGGCAGCAGTGCAATGCTGCACTCCTCCACGTCCAGGTGCGGCGTCACCGAGTTGAGGGTCTGCGGGGACACGCGCGGCTCGGCACTCAGAGGCCTCAGGCCGGCCGCCCCTCGCGGTGCGGCCCCGCGCCAGCCCCCGCTCACCTGGAACTCCTCCCGCAGCTGCGAGGAGTTGCTCTGCGGCTCGATCCTGACCATCTCCTTGTAGGTGGGCTTGAACTCGCCCGCCGGGATGCTGGTCTCGCCGCACAAGCAGGCTTCCAGGATGGCGTCGTGGATGAACACGTACTGCTCCTTCGGGGGAGCAAAGGGAAGGGGCTCAGCTGGCCGCCGGAGCGCAGCGGCTCCCTCCGCTCGCACGCGCACCCGGTGCCCACTCCACTCCTGGGCAAAGCCAGGGCTGCTCCTGCTACCCCGCAGGGAGCAAAATGCTCAAGCAAGATACCCTGCAACAAGCCAAAACAGCAGGACAGGGCCCCGGGTTTCCACGGGGGCATCGGCGGTGGCCACTTGGGACACTGAGCCCTCATTCCCATCTGTCTTGTGTTTTGGGCACTAATTCATTGGCCCAACCTGCTGCTGGATCCTTCCCGCGGTACATGGAGAAGCATCGTCGTGGCCAACGGATCCAGAGCCACTTCCCTGCTCACCTCTGTCTGGATCATGTTGATCCTCCGTGAGCACAGGGTCTTCACACAGTTGTAGATGTCCACGACGCCCTCGCACTCGGCCATGTCCAACATGACGTCCAGGACGATGTAGCAGCCCGTTCTGCCCGTGCCAGCACTTGGAGGGGGCAAAGCAGGACAGGAGAAAGCAAACGCGTTCCCACATCCATAGAGCATCCACGGGAGAGCAGAGACACTGGCCAGACAGCAAAAGGGCTGCACAAGCCACTGCTCGGCTCCCCCCTTGCTCTTTTTCTAGACTCTTTTACAGCAAGATACTAATTTCTGGGGCTGCCGAATCGCTTGCTGTGATTATCTGTGATTACAGGCTACAGGAACTAATCATGCTCGCTGCTGCCAGCAAACGAATCCTGATGAGGTCATTGAGAGGGAGAAGTCAAACAGCAAATTCCTGTCGCTCAGCAGCTTCCGCGCGTTTGCGCAGCAGCAGGGGAGGCGCGAGGCCGGCGCGCTCTCACCTGCAGTGGATGACGATGGGGCCGGCGTCGGGCGGCGTGGAGGCCTTCACGCGGCGGATGAAGGCCAGCAGCCCCGTGGCGTGGTAGGGGACGCCGTGCTCGGGCCACGACGTGAAGTGGAACTGCTTCACCTCGTGCCGCGCCGAGTAGCCCCTCTGCAAGGGAAGCGGCATGAGCAGCGCTGTGAGCGCCCGGGGGCAGAGAGCTCCCGAGGTTGGGCTCGCTATGCACGGGGCCCCTCGGAAGACCCACCGTGCCGGGCAGGTGCCAAATTTCACCGTCTCTTTGCTCAAAACTAGACAGTGATTTCGCCTTCCCGTAGATTAAGGGGTAAATTACACTGGCTATGTCCCTAGGTGCCACGCAGGAAAGTAACTGCCATGTAACCTTCGCTCCAGGCGCAGGAGAAGCAGCATCACTCATCCCCTTTTGCAATTACCTGGTGCTTACCCTGGAATTAAACGCTCCCTATTGTCCCCAAAAATTAGAAGTGGGGCTGGTGCCTGAGCGCAGGGCAGGGGGCCCCAGACGAGGCCTCGGGGCCTTTGTGCAGATGTGAAGGAGAGCACAGAGGTCCCTCCACTGCAGAGGGGGAGACTGGGATGCCGGGATAACATTCTGTGCCGCGGGGAGCCGGCAGCTTACCCGCTCCAGGGTGAACGTGCGCACAGCATATTCCGCCAGCGCCTCCGCCTTCACCAGGGTGATCTTGATGTCCCCATACATCTCGGAGTCGTCGGGCCAGTACTTGGAGCATTTCACCTGCAGCAAGCAAGCGGGCAGGGCCGGGCCCTCAGGCACGTGGGAAGGGGCTTCTCACAGAGCTGGAAGGGAGAGGGACGGAGCAGGGGCCTTACCCGTCCCACCTCCACCAGCTTGGTTATCATCACGATGCTGGAGCAGTGCTCCTGCCACACCATGCGCCAGAAATCGTACACCATCTCCTGCTTGGGACCTGCAGGGCCAGGAGAGCGGGATGGACGTAGGGCAAAGCCACGCGGGGAGCCGAGATTCCCCGGTTGTGCTGGGGAACCGGCAGCCCCTGCTCCAAAGAGCGGTTGCCCTGCTCCCTCCTTGCTGTTGACGGGATGCAGATGACTCACCTTGGGTGGCTATGAAGTGGTTGGACCTGTGGTAACCCTGCAAGGCAAAGGCAGATGTCAGAGCCAGGGAAGGATACCGGGGCACCAGGATGCAGTCCCACGGGAAGCGCTGCCCGCGGGGAGCGCGCGCGGCCGCCGCGCTCTGCAGCCGCGCTCTGGCCACCACCTCCACCAGCTGCTGCTCATCGTTCCCCAGCACGCGGCACCTTTGGGCCCGATTTCCAGATGATCTCTGCTCAAACCAATCCCTGCCCAGCCCGAGCCCTCCGAAAACAGCACAGAGGGCAAAACCTCCAGGGAGAGCAGAGCTGAACCCTCCGAACAGCGGGGAAGCATCACTAGGCATCCTAGGAGGGGTCACGTCCCATCAAATCTGGCGCAATCCACGACCTTTATTCCTTTACCTAGAGGAAATCCCCAGCTCCTGCTCTGGGTAAATTTGACTCTTTTCCCAAGTCACCAGAGCCGACCTAGGGAAGATTCCCATTCCCCATCACCCTGGGGACTCCACGCTTTGCAGAAGTTGTTCCAAGGAAAGCTAAACTTCCCCCTTCCCCGGCCTGCATCCCGCTTCTCCGTAGATTTTATCCGGGTGCTATTTTGCACCTTGCTGCCTGGTGCTCAGAGCCTGGGAGGAGAACAGGAGCAGAGAGAGGAGTGGACAGCAAACCAGCTACTTACTTCGCGGTTAATCCGGATCTTAACGATCCCAATCGGACACAGGGTCGAAAGAAAAAGATCAGAGACAGAGACATTAGTGAGACACAGTTCAAGAGACAGGTTAGAGCATCGCTGCCGGCCGGAGCAGCCACAGGACAGGAAGGAGACGCAGGGACGGGGACAACCCCCCACAGCGGCAATGGGTCCCCTCCGCCAGAAAGTTTTCCGAGCAGGAGGAAAGTGTGCGATTCTGATCTTCGTGTTGAAGACCAGAGGGAGCATCCTCTTCCTCGGCCAGCCAGACGCAGCCTCCCTCGCTCAGTGACCCCTAGGAGCGAGGCCACTGCCACCGTCCCCAGCATGGCAGCGGGAGGCACCCACTGTGGGGAGAGACCAGGATGACCAGAAACTCGCTCGCGCCACCAGGATCAGGCACGGGAACAGGAAAAGACCATGAAAAAGAGGGGATAACAAAGCAAATAAGAAAAGAGGGGGACAGAGAGGAGCAGCACAGGAAAGGAGGAGGGAAACGGAGGAACTCCATGGGACAGTGACGCGGAATAAGCAGGAACTGCTGACGGACAGAAGGCAGACGGCGAGGACGTGGGCCTGACCTGGCCTCTCAGCCCCCTCATGCTAATGATTTTTCGGGGACAGGCCCCCTTTCCTTGTGAATTACTCCGCTCCACCCGGACCCAGGAGCAGCCCACAGATCCGAGCGTGCCCCAGCAGGCACCGTCCTGACTTACGTCAATGTAGTTGGCGTTGATATAATCCGAATTGGGATCTCCCAGCAGCGGATGGAGCTTGACTCGGTGGCGGTCGTCTGGAAAGCAAGCCCAAGGAGATGCCTTAAGAGCACGGAGGGGCACACGTGGCGATGGTGGATCACATGCCATGTTCACCCTCCAGTATCTGCACCCCCGTCACCAAAAACTGCAGAACCAGCGTTGGCTGCACTTGTTTTGGCGGCCGATGCCTAACAGGAGCTCCCAGGCCTGGATACCCTGTGCTGAGCAAGGAGTTCTCTGCTGCCCTTGACCAACCAAACCCAATCACAGCTAATTCTCGCCATAGATCTGGCGGTTACCAAACAAAACAAAAGAAAACCCTCCAGCCCTTTAGAAGGCTTTTCAAGTTTTGGGGGGATTTCGAAGCTTCTGTGGAAGGCACTCACATGTTGACACATGATCCTGTCTCCCCTTCGTCTTGTCTTTCTTCTTCGAAGCATCCCAGCCTTCAAAGAAGCTCTGAGAAGGAGAGAAGCCTGCTGTGGCCTCAGGTGGCAGGGGTGTCTGCGCCTTGTCACAGCTTGTGCCTGCCTGCCCCGAAGCCCCAGCCACGGCCCCGGGGCACCATCCAGCAGGCCACACTTCTGTTGCATCCATGAAATGCCCCATTTCCCAACAAATTACATGCTGCTTGTTTTTTCCAGGTTCCTTTTTCTACCTCTCAAGCCCCTTCTCTCCCCAGCACAGAATAGGTTTGTGTGCAATAACAGCAACATTCATAGATTGGCATAAGAGGAGGAAAGTGGAAGGAAATTACATGTTTTCTCCCCTCCCATAATATCTGAGTGCTTTCAAATGACTAGTTCCAAGAACATACAGCAGCTTTTCAAGGAGCACTAATGATTATAGCCAGCCCTGGTTCGTCCAATACATAAAAGGGGGGAAAAAAGCTCCTGCACTTGAAACAACTAAGCATTAAACAGTAATTTCACCGGGAAATTTCAATCGCCAGACCTGTGGGGACACCAAGGAATGAGAAAATCAACCCTGCTGGATGTGTTGCTGCAAAGCCCTGCAAATCACCTCGCTCCATTACAAACGCTCCAGCCTGTGAGGGTGGGATGGGCACAGCGCACTCAGTAATTCTTGGAGGTGACTTCTTTCCCCTTGGAAAAGATGGGATCACCCTCTCCTGGTCTTGGATACTGCCAGACTACTGAGGAGTCCTTTCATCACAGGACAAGCGTGTCGGCGAGGAGGACGACTTGGCAGGGACCTGACGTTGCCAAGTCACAGGGGACTCGTCCCTCCCGCCCGCGTCCGGCGCCCTCACCTCGTACTCCTGCTTGAAGCCGTAGCCTTCCGCCGTCTTCATCTGGTTGATGTGCTGGAGCAGGTCGGCGACGCGCACGGCGGGGTGCAGCTGCCCCGTGTGGTAGGGAGAGCCCTTGCGGCCGCAGGGCCGGCGCGGCGAGCCGCCCAGCAGGCTGCTGGCCTCAGTGACCACACTGCTGCGCTGGTCACCTGCGGAGGGACGGCGGAGAGGGGACCGTGGAGAGAGCGAAGCCACTGCCACCGCCACCGCGTTTGCCAGCGGGCCAGGCCCCCGAGCACTCTGCGAGCCCAGGGCATCAACGGGAGGTGCTTCCTGTTCAATTTATTCATTAAGGACCTGGATGAAGGGATGGAGTCTCCCTCAGCAAGATTGCTGGTGATACCAAACTGGGAGGAGTAGCTGCTATAGCCCAGAGGGCTGCACTGCCATCCAAAGGCACCTGGACAGACTGGATTGCTGGGCAGTGAGAAATCTTATGAAATTCAACAAAGACAAGTGCAAGGTCCTGCACTTGGGGAGGAATAACCCCAGTCACCAGTACAGGCTGGGGACCGACCTGCTGGAGAGCAGCTCTGCAGAGGGACCTGGGCATCATGGGGGACGACAAGTTGACCATGAGGCAGCAGTGCCCTCGTGGCCAAGAAGGCCAA